>JAFMOD010000630.1:410512-426434 GCA_019802435.1 Corydoras maculifer
AAAAAGAGTAAAAAAAATTCTAGAAAAGACAAAACAAGATCAAATACATTTCTGTCCAAGAAAAAAAAAAATCCTAAAACTTACCACTGCTAAGAAAAAATATTCACATACATATGTATTGTATGTATTACATTATATGTATTAAAATACATATGTATTATGTATTAAACTTAGAGATGTTACCACTGAAAAATAAAGTTTTCACTATTGCAAAAACACTGTCTATCTAGGGTTAGCATTAAGTTTAGAGTGTCCTATGTTTTAGCAAGGCAGCCTCATTCTTCACGAGTTACAACTGGTTGGTACATATGAGGTCTATAATGTACAGACCTGACACAGACTGCTGACGTCTTATATACGAGTCGCTGCAGTGTTAGTGAACGTTAAAAACAACACAGCCTGTGATTGGTTCTTATTCCTTTCCTCTTTATGTTTATGAACCGGATTTCTATTCCATTTTTATTTTATCTTATCATCAAAACATCAGAAAAACACTTTTTAGTTTAGGGTTCTAAATGTAGGGTTTTTTTTGTCCTGCCTTTCTGTTTAAAGCCTTCTTCACTATGTCGTGATGAAACTGACTCTAAAGTCATCGGTGGGATCCACCCTCTGCATTGTGAAATAAAACAACGAAGCAGCAGCACCACCCCCAGCAAGCGTTTACTCATCAGGGATGAAGCTGCCAGATGTTCTAACGTTCTCCACCTGTAAAAACTCCCCTAATCTCCCAACATTCTCACCTAGTGCACCCCACACACCATTACGCAAACATACTATTACACATATTTGCTGACATGCACACATGGGAGGCAGCTGCAGGCTCTGGTTCTTTACATACAGCATACAGAGGAAAAGGAATCTACTCTTCAGATCGTCTCCTCCTGGCTGCAGGATTATTTATTATAGATGTGCGATTAATAGATTTCAATGTCCACTTTCCATAATTTAACTGACAGAACTCTAAGCTGCATTAAAATGAATGACTTTTAAAATATCTTGCACCAAAAATAGATTTCGTCTATATGTGAGCTAAATATAAACGCAGTAACCGGAGAAGTCGACAGGGGTTGCCATGATCCTCCTGCTGGCCAAAGAGGAGTGGAACCCCACTGTCAAGTGCCAAGCCCATGCCACTCAAAACTCCTCTGTACATTTTGTTCATCCTAGTCTCAAATTTACATACATAGATTTCTATTATAACATGTAGTTCTCATCTATAAATCTGATTGGCTGAGCCTTTGTCCAGCCTTGACACGGGAACACCTATTTTCTGTGATATATTCATTATAATGCACAACATTTTGCACCTCATTATTTTAACACTAATACCCTAACATTAAAAACTAACCTTACCATAACCATAACTACAACCATTCTACATCATTTTACTTTAAACCTGAATGAATTGCATTGACCAACTTGTGAACTCCACACTTACATAAAGTCACTAAAGTGTGTGTTTGAACAGGTTTTGGTTCCCAAAGTGTTATATATATATACCTGAGAGACACACACACACACACACACACACACACCTATCAGGAGTCTGGTCATTAGTATAAGTTGCATGGCATTATAGATTTATGGCCTTTATTTGAAGGCACACACACACACACACACACACACACACACACACACACACACACACACACAGAGCTAACAGCTAGTGAAACGGGTTTATATGCACTGGCTGGAAAAGCTAATCAGCTATAAAGTTTGTAGCAGAACCATGAAAATACACCATGGTGTAACTAAAGGAACAATTAGTGAAATAAAGAACCAGTTACAGGAAAGCAGAGAAAGACATTTTTAAAAAAGAACAAAAAGTCTGAACAAAAAAAAAAGTTCAAGCACGTCCCCCACACACACTCTGACATATCTGTATTAAAGGATCCTGACCCTGAGTTTTTTTAAACATGGCCAAAATCAGGTTCATCACAAAAACAACAGAAGGGTATGAAGCTGAAACGACACTTACGAAGCTCATCGAAATGGGTTTCTATCCCATCCGCCCCAGGGACGGAGCAGATCAGGCGAGCTTTGAGGAAAGTGCTCCACTTGTTCACCAAACAGCAGTGACCACCATCGTCATTCTGGAAAAGCACACACATTTTCAATTCAGACATTTTGCATCAATCTCGGCTGAAGCTAAACACCACGCGATGTGCTGTGAACATCGTGGTCTACATTCAAACCACAAACATGCATCCTCTTCTGAAAGAGAGTGAAGGGGAAAGGGTCGTGCGCTGACGGGGGTATAAACACATTCATTTCAGTGCCAGGTCGCCCAACTGCCCCGAGTCAGAGAAATGCCAGAGAGGCTAAATTACACAAGGACAGCAACCAGAAGAGAGAGAGAAACGAGAACGTGGAGCAAAACTACAGCAACCAGCACAAAAACACAGGGCTGAGGATTAAAACTGTCATTACAAACTAAACCATAAATCAAAACACAGTGCCAGTCAAAAGTCTGGCCACACCCTCTTTTTGTTCCACATGTTCTCAGTTCCATTTTCTGTGAAGATGGACTTTGTAGTTCTACAATTCCAGACTGTAGTTCATCTGTTTGTGTTCTACAGTATATACTGTGTACGTCCCCTTTACTCTGTTCTAATGCTCAGAACCCCAATAGTAGCACCACAGAGCAGGGTGGGTGCATTATTCCTATCCCAGCAGTGTCACTAAGGTGGAGAAATGAAACTCCAGCAGCACTGCTACACTAAAACCCCCTCACCACATCAGTGTCACTGCAGAACTGACAATAAACAATCCACCACCCAAATGATACCTGTTCTGTGATGCTCCTGACCAACAGAGATCAGAGAACCAACAGGGGACTAACAACAACACAGAACACAGATGGACTACAAAGTCCATCTATATGGTAAGTAGAGGAAATAGTGGAGCAAGAAGGGGGCGTGTTCTAACTTTTGATTGGCACTGTATACGTCAAATGTGAAATATCTTAATTAAAAGGAGAGACTAACTGTGGCCTTTTACTCAAAGAACCATAACAAATCATAAATTCTAACTCTGTTTCCAGCCTCTCGACTCAGTACCCATGGCCCTCTGGGTCAAATTTGGCCTTCTGGTCTCTGCTCTGTTACCCAGGATGCTTTATTTCCATTGCAATTTAGAAGTGAATTTAGTCCTTGGCACTGAGTAGCTTTCTACATGCTGAAAGTCATTTACATTTATCTCTGTGGTACAAAACATTCAGTCAGGAATACAGCATCAGGAGGTCAACAAGTCCTAGGGTCAGGGGTTGGACTGACAAAGTGGACATCAAGAGGTCAAAGAACAGGGACATTTCAGCACCTAGGTGGCAAACAAACATCAACATTGCACACAAGGAAAAAATGCTACCCCATTTGGGTTTGGGTTTAAATCTTGATGATGTTTTAAATCTCCATCATCGATACAAGATCTTGGGTAAAAATTAATGCAACGCTGGACAGAAATAAAAAAAGTATTGTGGGGACGATGCTACAGAGAACGTGAGCCGTAATCAAGGATAAAGGTGGTCCAACCAACCATCCGTCCATCCATTATCTTATGCTTTATTCTCTTAGGGTCGCGGGGGGTTCCCCATGCCCATCCAGGGGAGAATATTTCAGGCGCTGGGCAGATACACCCAGGACAGGACACCAATCTATCACTGGGTATACACTCACACACACAGACACACTCTATATGGGGCAATTTGGAGAATTCATTGACCTTGATCCATGTTTTTGGACCGTGGGAGGAAACCAGAGAACCCGGAGGAAACCCACGCAGACACGGGGAGAACATGAAAACTCCATCCAGATTGGGATTCGAACCGGGAATCCCTAGCACTGAGAGGAGAACATGCTAACCACTGAGCCACCGTGCCACCCTGCGGTCCAATCAAATACTAATAAATAGTATTATTTATTATTGTCTTTATTTTATGGCCAGCCAGTGTATTACTGCTTAAACAGAAACATTTTTTTTGCTCTTTAATGATAAAATTGCATATAGAAACACAGCATCTAAACTCCCAAATGAGAGATTCAGAGATAATGATCATACCTGCCTCCACTGACTCATTTGCACACTTACCAGACAGATGCGTCCGATGCGTGATTCCGATTTGGTGCTCTGGCCCAAATCCAGAGACTTCTCCCGAAAGAAAAAGTAAAGTTTGTCATCATTTTTCTCAGCATTGTCTGGGATTAGGTGCACGTGGACGAATGATGGATCTGGCAAACAGAGAGGAAATACGACATGAACACGAACCGCCACTCAAACCACCACTCGTTTGTACTCAGACTCAAATAGAAAACAGGTGGAGCGTGAAACTGGAATGCTCTGTTTACCGTTCAACCATCGGGAGTTGTACTGGTCGGTGCGCATTGCGGTATTTTTCCCCAGCGTTCGGAAAATAGCTGAATCGGTTCCCATGAAGTCGATATACACTCCAGCGTAAAGCTCTCCATCTAAAATGCAGAAACATAAGTAACGAAATTTATTCATTATCTTCCACTTTATCCTCTATTAGGGTCGCGGGGGGGAGGGGGGGGTACCCCATGCCCATCCAGGGGTGAACGTTTCAGGCGCTGGGCAGATAAACCTCTACACACACTCTATATGGGGCAATTTGGAGAACTCAACTGACTTGATCCATGTTTTTGGACTGTGGGAGGAAACCGGAGAACCCAGAGGAAGCCCACGCGGACACGGGGAGAACATGGAAACTCCACCCAGATGGGGAATCGAACCAGGAATCCACAGCGCTGAGAGGCAAACATGCTAACCACTAAGCCACCGTGCCTCCTAGTAACGAAATTAAGACGCTGATACAGTTGCTAGTAATTTGGAATTGGGGCAGATGTTGGCTTGGAGTTATAGAATCAGCCCTGTGAACAGAAGGTTCCGGTTCCATTTTCGGTGCCACCAAGTACCATCGCTGAAATGCCCTGGGGGGCAAGGCATCAAATCTCATTTGCTCCATGGGCACCATATACAAGACCGTCCACCACCCTGGGCACGTGTGCTCACTTCATTCAGTGTGTGTGTGTGTGTGTGTGTGTGTTTGGTTAAATGTGGAGGATAAATTCCTCTGTGTGTAAAGCACAGTAGGCAAAATAGATCATTTATTTATAAGATGTCTAACACGCCCACTGGCAGGAAGCCAAAGTGGGGGGGGGGGGCCTTTCCTCCTCCGGTAGACCCTCCAACCTTAAACCTACTCTTCAACCCTAAATCTACAGATGAATGAAGTTTGGTTCTTCCAGTTTCACCAACTTGGCCAGGTTTTGTTCTGCATTTGTTATTTGAGTAGTGAGTAGTGAGTAGTGAGTAGTGTGGGTGAGTGAGCGTGTGAGTGAGCGTGTGAGTAAGACGAGTTGTGATTGAAGACACTGCCAAGGAGCTGCCTACTATAACTCTAGTGATTAACACTATCTCACTGGAATGCTGCAGATAAACTACCCCTCCATGTAAATCACACTTGTGTCTGTGTAATCAGGGTAACGCAGGGTGAAACCACATCAGCTGACTTTTTTTTTATAGTCCTACCTCCTTAAGGCGGACCATTTTGAATACATAAAAAAGCCCTTAAGCGTTATACTGTATAAGAATCCTGAGTTCTTCACCCAGGAAGACAGTGGGCACCATTTTGGTGATCTTTACCCACATTGGTAACTTCAGTGGTTTGGTTTTGGTTTGGGTTTGTTTTTACTGCCACTAAAGCACGTATTTGGCTATTTGTGGCATACACTTGGAAGATGGGGAGGAGGTTAGTGAAAAGAATATTAAATTGGGTGTTTCAAGTTTAGATGCGGTGGCACGGTGGCTTAGTGGTTAGCATGTTCGCCTCTCAGTGCTAGGGATTCCCGGTTTGAATCCCAATCTGGGGGGAGTTTCCATGTTCTCCCCGTGTCCGTGTGGGTTTCCTCCGGGTTTCCTCCCACAGTTCAAAAACATGAATCAAGTCAATTAAGTTCTCCAAATTGCCCTATATAGAGTGTGTTTGTGTGAGTGAGTGTGTGCTCAGTGATAGATTGGCACCCTGTCCTGGGTCTATCTTCCCCCCCGTGACCCTAATAGAGGATAAAGTGGAAGATAATGGATGGATGAAGTTTAGGTGCGATAAAAAGTTCTGTATTTTCTCAGGTGGCTTCTTTTCAGAAAGGTCTTTTATGTTCTTTTCTTGGTAGTATGATCTTCTGATGTGGTTGGGGCAGGGCAGTCGGTCAGGATGTGTTTTATTGTTAGTGAGATGTTGACTGGTTGGCTGGTTGGTGGTTCATCTCTTGTTAATACGTTTATGAGTTAGATTTGAGCGACCTATACGGCATCTTGTGTATATTGTCTGATTTGATCTGGAGCAGTGATTATGGGTTGTCCTTTTTTTAAAAAAAAATTGGCTAAATTTCGTGAAGTTTGTAACTTCAGTGGACCTGGGATTTGAACCAACAACCTTCTGACGATAGTCCAACACCCTAACCACTGAGCTACCACACCCTGTGCACCCATTTGCATGTATTCTCTATTATAAAGCTGTTTAAACGTATATGGAATACAAGCTTACAAGATTACTTACTAATCAGAGCTGAGACACTGTTCAGTTTAGGGTCGTATGGGCACTTCCCTTTACCAGAGTCCTCACTGCCTGGCTCCAAATGAAAGATATACTCCTGTGACAGAAACATACACGTATAGATCAACTCAAATGGCATTGGTCTTCATACCAGACGACGTTCCACCTACCAGACCTTGAAGAAAACAAGATGAGGTGTTAGTTCAATTACGCTGATCGAAAAAACGAACATCTTGGCTGGAAAACTTTGAGCGGATTGTATTATATGTATGGCAACCTACTATTTCACAGATTTTAAAGACAGCTACCCATGGGAGTCTCAGTCTACGGCAGCAGCGGCAGCAACAGCTGTGGAATCCACGTGAGTTTTTTGAGGAGAATGGTGGGACGTTGTCCAATTTCTGTATGCTGTGAGCAGAAGTATTATTTGTCTGCATCTGTCAGAACTTCTGTATTTTATTGCTGTTTAACCCCACAGGCAGAAAGAACAGCCACAATATTCAGGCCGTTAGTGGTCAGCTAAATGTTATTTTGTTTGCTTTTTATTCCTGGTAAGTGGTTTTGTGACATTCTACTGTCTTGAATGAAGTAATGATGGGAAAGAAAAAAAAAAAAAAAAAACACGCATCACTCGAGGTGGTGCAGGGTGTGGTTAGGATCAATGTTCTGTTGTAGAAGCGATTCCCTTTCATCCTTTTTTTGGCACCAATGGTGGAATGTTTGCTAAAACCTGCTGGTATTTAAGTGAATTGATAAAAGGCTTCTCCTCTAATGACTCTTTCATGGAAGTCATATTTGTGCAGGTGTCGCTTCACAGTAGAACAATGCAGCACATCACTCCAAAGCCATTGCAGGCAAATAAAGGCCTTTAATTTGCCTTGCTACTAATCCTATGAGCAATTCTTTCAAACCCCAACTTGACCTCCACTATTTCTGTTCTCCTGAATGTTTCAGAATGCTGGTGACCTTCCAGAGTGATTCACTGATACAGGCTCCAGTACTCCCTTCTATTTAGAGAGCAATATCCATCATGCTCTTAAAGACGCTCAGCTATGGATATGAATAGCATTAACAGTTCAACTTTATCAAATAACGTGCTGAATACGTTTTGTCAGCAAAGACTTTACTTGTGAATCGCAAGTGGTGTTTTAAAGGTTTTTCTACATTCAGCTCTTTAAACTAAAAAAAAAAAAAAAAAAAATATATATATATATATATATATATATATATATATATATATATATATATATATATATATATATATATATATACACAGCACTAGGGATTTCCGGTTGAAATCCCCATCTGGGTGGAGTTTCCATGTTCTCCCCGTGTCCGTGTGGGTTTCCTCCGGGTTCTCCGGTTTCCTCCCACAGTCCAAAAACATGGATCAAGTCAATTGAGTTCTCCAAATTGCCCCATGGAAAGTGTGAGTGTGTGCCCAGCGCCCGAAGCGTTCTTCCCTGGATGGGCATGGGGAACCCCCCCGTGACCCTAATATATATATATGAATATATGAATATATATATATATGAATATATATATATGGCTTAGTAGTTAGCATGTTCTCCTTTCAGCGCTAGGGATTCCCGGTTCGATTCCCAAGCTGGGTGGAGATTCCATGTTCTCTCCGTGTCCACATGGGTTTCCTCCGGGTTCTCCGGTTTCCTCCCACAGTACAAAATATGGATCAAGTCAATTGAATCCCATATAGAGTGTGTTTGTGTGAGTGAGTGTGTGCCCAGCGATAGATTGGCGCCCTGTCCTGGGTGTATCTGCCCAGCGCCTGAAACGTTCTCCCTTGGATGGGCAAGGGTAACCGCCGCGACCCTAATAGAGGATCGTGTGTGTATGTGTGTGTATGTGTATGTGTGTGTATATGTGTGTGTATGTGTGTGTATGTGTGTGTATGTGTGTGTGTATAACCTGAATATCTTGTGTGTACCAGGCTGACTGAACAATCTGTAACAATAGGACTGTGGTTGCACAATACAGCATTATACGCAGTGGTGGGTTCAGGTAACAGCTACACCCACGTTGGATTTGTAAAACCCTTTTTAGGTTTTTTTCGCCTCGGGAGAATGGGGAGAGGTTACAAGTTTCATTCTGAGATTTGAATGGATGCCGAGATCCAGTGTTTGAGCAGCGCTCTGCTTTCTCCTGCTGCAGCACAAACACAACATACACCCCACTGTTTGCTCTGGATTACCACAGAAAGCATAAGGTTCTTTTTTTTTTGTATGCTTAGGTCTTGGCTTGAAAACGATGAGATCTCCACTTATTGTCCATGTTCTCAGTTCCATGTTCTGTAAAGATGGACTTTGTAGTTCTACAATTCCAGACTGTAGTTCATCTGTTTGTGTTCTACAGTACATACTGTGTACGTCCCCTTTACTCTGTTCTAATGGTCAGAACCCCAATAGTAGCACCACAGAGCAGGGATTATTGGTGCATTATTCCTATCCCAGCAGTGTGACTGAGGTGGAGAAATGAAACTCCAGCAGCACTGCTGCACTAAAACCCCCTCACCACATCAGTGTCACTGCAAAACTGACAATAAACAATCCACCACCCAAATGATACCTGTTTAAAGGCTTTTCATTCTGTAAAGCTGCTTTGTGACAATGTACTGTTGTAAAAAGCGCTATATAAATAAATAACTTGAACTTGAACTTAACTTGTTCTGTGATGCTCCTGACCAACAGAGAACAGAGAACCAACAGGGACTAACAACAACACAGAACACAGATGGACTACAGTCTGGAATTGTAGAACTACAAAGTCCATCTATAAGTGGAGGAAACTGACAATGGAGCAAAAAGGTGGCGTGTCCAAACTTTTGCCTGGTCCTGTATACATAATTGCATGTTCATTTTATGAACAAAGAAAGATAAACAAGCTACAGAACAATACAGTTGATGCTGATGTGAGTAAATGCAAACAATTAAGATAAATGCATTAACTACCACACAATCAGTACACAACATCCCCCTCTACACACCTGCAGCCCCGTCTCATCAGTCACAGTCTCAAGCTCGGCCGCCCGATTTGCCCGTCCTTTAGACTGAGGTGCCTGCAGATTCTGGGAAATCTGTAACACAAGACATTTACGCAGTTATCATCATGTAGATGGACTTTGTTGTCATACAATTACAGACTGTAGTCTATCCGTTTCTCAAATTTCTTCTAATCTTTTTGAATCCCTATCTCTGAAGTCAGACTGTAATAGAGTAGGCATTACTTGGATGGTGGTTCTCAGCTGTACACTTCTTTCTTTTGAATCTACTCCAATTCCCCATTGACCTCATGCATGCTGGACCAGAACAGCTAAAGGAACAGACCTGGCCCCAGGGCCATAAAATGCCCAGGTCTGGCTTTATTTATTTTAAAAAGTGTGAATAATTATGCAGAATAACTTTAAATCATTTGTAAACTATATACAGTTTGCTCAGACGTCACTAATATCAAAGTTTAATTAAATGAAAATTGAATGAATGAGTCTTTCCATGATGTGAATGCCGTGAATTACAGCCTGCTTTAGGTCAGAATTATATCATAGAAGGATATTGTGGAGACAGCAGTAAAGTTAACACACAGTCTAACAGCTAGATGTTTTCAGCATGACACCCAATAAGTCCACAGTCCAGAGCTAATAGAGTGAGTCAGAGCGTCCGTTATGGGGACCCAAGGGTCTGAAAACAGAACCCAAAGAACAAGAAATGGTTCTTTTTGTTCGAATTGGATTTATTATACGACATTACATTACACTTAGAAATTTAGCAGATGCTTTTATCCAAGGTGACATCTAAATTAAGTTAGTAGTTACAGAGGAACCGGGTCCACTGTGGTGTTATTAAACCTGATCATTATTTAATCTGCTTTTAATGCCTCGATTTCTTCACCACAATGTTAATATGGACTTTGATAAATATTCATCTGGTCACAGACAGTATCCCGAACATTGAATTAATTCCAGCGCCCTGAAGTGGTGAGATCAGAGGACATCCATCAAAGGATATACATAGCACTGTGGTACAGCGAGTCGAGTTGGTATTGCAAAGCTTCAGGAAATCTACTTTAATCCTCGTTTAGGTTTCCTGCCTGTGTGGACTTTGGCAGTGGTTTCTTCTGACTACTCCAGTTTCGGTCCATCCTCCAAAAATAAGCCTGTAGATGAGCAGCCAAATAATGGACAGTCCATTGTCCATGCTGCATCTCTTTAGCATATGATTTTATGATAATCTTAATAAAAAACACTGGACTGGACGTAAAATTTATTGATGCAGTGTTATTTAATCTTCACATGATGTGCAGTGTGCAATGCCTTCACTCAACCAGAGTCTAAAGAACATTTGGTAACACTTTGCATGAATCCGGTATTTATAATGCACTATAAACACATTCATAAGCCTGTGCTAATGTACATAAATGTTTATAACTACACTTATAAACTGTTAGAAGAATATGCCAAAAGATTTAACACAAAGTGACATTTTGTCGCATATATAACACATTCATGAAGCTTGATTAAATATTCATAATGCTTTATAAAACTTTGCCAATGTACATAGATGTTTATAGCCCCACTCTTAAAGTGCCATAAGACTTTATAACACAAAGTGACATAATACGCATTTAAAAAATGTTTTAACTCTTCTTTAACCAATTTAGAGATCAGTGTCATAACATTTGCCTCCCTTGAAAATGAATATAAGTGCTCATAACTGTTTATGAAAGCTTATAAGCTCTTATTAGAATTATTACGAAAAATAATACGCTATGGATACTGAACCAATATTAGTAAAAAATGACTTACAAAGGTCTGTTAAGAGCATTTATCATTTTTTAAATAATTTAAAATGTTCTTGTATTAAGTAAGAATGGCTTAAAAGTCCAAGGAATTGAAAGTTATTATAATGCATTATGTCACTGTTTTATAAATCCTCATGTCATATTGTTGTAACACTTTGTAAGAGTGATTATGAACCTCTATGTGCAATAATAGAGGATATGACAAATGTGGTGAAGTGTTATGAATACTGTATAAACGCATTAATAATGCATTACGAGCACTGGAGGAAAACCGAATATGTTTGTCGTTTAAATGTATAAAGCCACTGGACTGTCAGCTGGCAGCCGATCACTTTCACTTCCTTCATGTGGAGGTCAGAGTGGATTTTTAAAACAAACTCTCCATCAGCAATCAGGTTGGAGGTGGGTGGCGCATTAAAAATAGCTAGAGAGGCCAGTTTGTTCTCCGTAATTGAGCTTCCTATCGAAAACAGTAAAACTTAAGGTTGAAAAAAGGTGGAAGGGACAAACAAGACATTAGGGAAGTGGGATCTAGGCGCTCTGTGTTTGTGCAGGTGTGTATGTGTTTGCCATGTATGAACTAAGCTTTGTGTGTGCAAAGAGAGACCTGAAGGGGGGACGGATCATAAAACTCTCACTAATCATTCTTTAAGAGCCCCAGCTTAGTGATTAGCGAGTGTTGGCATGAGAGAGTAGAAATGAGGTTTAATAGGGGGGAATGTAAAACCCTGTTAAACACAGCAGACAGCACTGGGGGTAGCAGCTGTGTGTTGGTCCCTTAAGATCAGGAGTGAGGTGGAGGGTGGACGAACACTATGTCTTTACCATCGCTTTGTGTCCTCGGTTGATGTAAGTACACACGGGGTTGTAAGCTCCTGTCCCACAAACGTAGAGGTGGGTCCGGTTCCACGGCTCGATCAGACGCACAAAGTTACCGCACTCACCCTGAGACACACAAAACAAAGCATTTGTGTTATGTCAGGTTCTAGAATTGGGTTAAATTAAATTCTAATGCGGGGACAATGGGGTAAAATGGGGTAATTCCCTTAAGCTCAGCTCAGACGTGGAGTGAGTAATGTATAGGCCTGAGCTTATGTACATTTAGGGCTTAGAAAACAACTTGCCTCTTATTGTTTGCCATCCTGGTGATGACATCACAAGCCATTGGCATTACAAGACCCTTGAAGATATTCCTATATCTATAACCAAAACTATATCGTAATATCTGTTGCTAGAGGTTTATATTTAACCCATCCATGCAGTGAAACACACACATATACACACACTGAGTGAAGTGAGCACACAACCTCACATACAGCCCCAGGCTCGATTGGGGTTAGGTGCTCAAACTGGGGGCCTACAGGTCACAAGGCTGGTCCCCTAACCACAAGCCTATATTCACATAGGGCTTAGAAAACAACCTGCCTCTCCTCGTGATGTCAGCACCACCCAGCATGATGTCACAAGACCTCTGAAGATATTCCTATATCAAAGCCTCATAAATGTACTCATAAATATGCCAAGCATCAACACTGGGACAGTTCCATTTTTCAATTTATCTGGGGGAGAGGGGTGTGTGGCTGCCCCTCTTGCATTTCCAGCACACTGCCCAATTTCCACTGGTTGCCTCTTTGACATGTTATAACCTGATCTTAGTTGCCACTTGGTTGTCCGCTGAAGAAGATAAAGTGGTGGCGTGCAGTAAGACGCTGACCTCCTGCTGGCCATAGGTGATAGCACTCACACAGGTGTTTGGAGAAGCTAAGAAGGAGAAGGGCAAGGACTCCTCCCACCACATCAGGGCGGGACCAGTAGGTGCCTCCGTACATCTTTTGGATTCTTTTTAAAAATTCCTCTGATACATAACTTGCACACATGCACAGAGAATTCCAGAATGTTCTATAAGTAGAAAGGTGGACACCTCATATTGCTCCATGGCTTAGTTCTGATACATACAGGGCCTTACAGAGGACTATGGATACTATGATATGTCTGAGTTTGTGAAGTCTTTAGGAACTTTAACAAAATGAGTTTAACAGCTGTAACACACCACACACTCATACTGTAATGACAGCACACTTGAATTCTCTTTATATCTAAGGACATGTGTCCAAGACAGCTTTTTAGAATTTTAAATCCACCCACATGTGGTTTGTGGTGGTGTCTCTGCGGTTTGGAATCAGACACGTGTGTGTGTGTTTGTGTGTGTGTGTGTGTGTGTGTGTGTGTGTGTGTGTGTGTGTGTGTGTGTGTGTGATGGATAAAGCAATGACCCGCTGTGTGCAGCGGTATTACAAATGACACCTGATATATAACTGGATAATAGATGACTAGGTTGTAATCCTTTGGTTCTGTATCTGTAACCCCATTTGCACTCACACACTCTCACACTTATACACATTCACACAACCTCCCTAAAATCACTTAGCATCATAACAGTACAGAATGATCTCAATATCATCCATGAATCTGCAGATTCAGCTGAAATCGATCACATTTAAGAGACAAAAACCATATGTTTTTCTCCTCACGCTGAGTTTTTGACCTGCTGAAATACGATTTGTCATTCGGTCGAGAGCTTAAAGTGGAGCAGCACAGAAAACCGAATGAACCTTGTGGTTAAAGCCAGGCTACAGCAGCCCACTGAAAAGGGAAACCCCTGCAAACCCCAACGAAACCACACTCGTAAATGAGACCTACATACATCAGCTCTGAGCTTCGGTCCTCACTTTAAAGGCAGAGATGTATGCACACGTCTTCCTGGCAGCTACTCGAGCTTAGAAAACATTTACACTCACATTGTTCAGTCTAATTGACTTGCAAATGACTCATTTCCTTTTCAAAAGCATGTATTTATTTGAAGTGCGGAGTAAATACTAAGAAAAGCAAGTCAGGAAGACGTCTATTTGAGTATCAATTTGTACAAATGATTTACAAATAAACAGAAATTCACTTACGTTGGTGTCTTTACCACTTAAAACACACTCCATCTTCTTTTGTGGTGAAACGGGCCAGTGGATCTGAAAAACACACACACACACAGACAGACAGACAGACACACACAGAGACACACACACAGAGACACACACACACAGACACACACACAGACACACACACAGACACACACACAGACACACACACAGAGACACACAGAGACACACACACACAGAGACACACACACAGAGACACACACACAGAGACACACACACACACACACACACACACACAGACACACAGACACACACACACACACACACACACACACAGACAAATAATGTTAAATATTAACATGCAAGTTTAAAAAGTATGATGTATTTTTCCCAGTGATTTTTATTGTGTGTGTGTGTGTGTGTGTGTGTGTGTGTGTGTGTGTTTATATGTTTGCTTACAATAAGAGGCTGGTGGTTGATATCATGAAGATCCAAAGACAAGATGAAGTCCTTACTGCCGACGTACATGCGGTCGTGATCCTCATCCATGCGCAGGATCCGATAATCTGTGGTGTTCAGCAGGAAGGAAAAGTGATGTGCGGTGTTTGTTGACCTCATATCTGAAAAAAAGAACAGAAAAGAGAAAGAGATGAGAGACAGAATCATGTTTTTCATTTTTCACTTCATATTATTATTTTCCGCTTAATCCTCTAAGGTTAGGGAGACTGGAGTCACGGGGGGGGGGGGGGGGGTTCCCCATGCCCATCCAGGGGACAACGTTTCAGGCATTCGGCATATACACCCAGGACGGGGCGCCGATCCATCCAATTAATACATGGGGTTGAGTGTACTAACATTCGAGTTATAGAACTATCATTGAGAAGTGCTGCTGATATTATAATTCAGACGGGAGCTCAGATGGAACGTCCACAGATATACTACATATGTAAAGGCTGAAGGATCAAGTTTCAGTAAAACATCCACATCTATAGAGCCACCTCCCCCAGATGTCTTCCTCTTATTATTATTAATATTATTTAAATACATACATACAGTATTCCAGTACTCTATACATAATCAAACATCTGCATCCCGTAAATGCAAAAATTATTTGAAACTCCATCGAGTAAAAAGACAGCACAAGACTGACAGGGCGTTGCAGACCGAGGAAGACAGATTCTTGTCTCCTGCCATGTCTGTCAGCATCTCCTCGACATCTGCTTGTTTTAGGAGCAGACCACATGTTTGGAAATCTGACAGGGTTACTACAGTGTGTGTGGTCATGGCTTCATCCAATGAAGAAGAGCAAGAAAAAGTCGACCTGAAGAGATATTTGACCCAATTATGAAGCCAGAATCCTTTGGGTATCTCTGTTATTTATTTGTGCATGGTTACTTGGGTTACGGTCAGGTAGAACCCAGAAATATTATGAAATAATATTCAGGCTATAACAGTAACCCTCTGTTGAATCTCTCAACAAGTGCTGCTTTTGTGGATCAGAAATCATTTGATATCTGCCTTTGTTCTGATGATCAGTTACAAGCCTTTGGCCATAAATCCACAATGCCAATTTTTTTTTACAACAGCAATAACTGTATGCCACCAAATCGCT
>JAFMOD010000630.1:453002-493002 GCA_019802435.1 Corydoras maculifer
CTGAATAATTTTGCACATCGCACTTTTCAGTTTTTTATTTGTAAAAAAATTGTTGATTCATGTATAACTTTCATTCCACTTCACAATTGTATACCACTTTGTGTTGGTCTTTCACATTAAATTCCAGTGAAATATATTTATGTTTGTGGTTGTAATGTGACAAAATATGGAAAAGTTCAAGGGGTATGAATACTTTTGCAACCCACTGTATATGTGTTAATTGTATGTGTTTGTAACTGTTTTATAAAAGTAATAAATGTACTCGAGGTTGTACTTGATGTACCATTTGTGAATATATCATGGGAAAGAGGTGTAACGAGAATCCGCTATGCGTCAAGCCTAATAACGCCTCGTGCCTGTGATTTATTCACATAAACCACGGCATCTTGGGACTTATTGCATTATTACACAATGCATATACTTTACTTATTTTGTTGTTAATACTCGTTCACTTTGCTCCAGTGATGATCGCCGCCTGGCGATTCCACCTCATCGAGGAGCTAATTCTCACTCCGTGGCGTTCACCACTGCAAAATGGTGGAATGTTCTTCCCAACTCTGTCCGTAAGGCAGAATCACTAAACAGTTTTAAGAAACTACCGAAGACGCATCTCTTTAACAAATACCTGTTGTAGAAAAAAAAAAAAAAAAAGGGGGGGGGGGCGCAGCATCGAATAACAATCAGGTTTGATGAATTTACAGTTTAGTTGGTTTCTCCATGGCTTCTGACTTGTGGTGTTCTCATTTGTAAGTCGCTTTGGATAAAAGCGTCTGCTAAATGACTAAATGTAAATGTAATGTAAATGTAATACTTTAAATTTGAAATTAAAATTTGTTTAGATTGCATTTTTATACTGCACTTACAATTATCATTGTTTTTAGTACTTTATACCTTGTTCTTCATTATTTTTTTATAACACTGTAAATGGGACATCTGTTCCTCAATTTGTATCTTATTCTAATTCTAACTCAGGTCACATGTTTGGCACATTAAGAAATACCAACCATTGGGATTTTAGGATTTGTCAATTTGCCGATACCGTTACGCCGATAAACATGATAATGCTTTAAAACCCTGTTTAGCAACAAACAGAGTAACAATCCCTCACGCCAAAGGTGTGATTAGTTGTCACACATTACGGCTAATGCATAAACATCAAAGGCAGAATGTGGCGGAGCGGCCTGTTCACATCCATCCAGCAGGAATGCTCTGGTGTAATAACTCCCGTCGTGTCAGAACACGTCAGCTCGCTCCAGTTCTGCTCGAGTGAAGGACAAGCTAAATGTGTTTGACTGACAGGACAGACATCCTAAACGGTGACCCCATGGCTGATCCCTGACCCGAAGCTGTCAGTCCCATCAGACGACAGATATGAGATGCTGCATTCCCTCAGCGCTACGTGCAACGAGCATTGTCCTTCAGGACTTGAGACAAAACCAGAAACTATGTAAGAAACGCCGCAGACAGCAATGAGTATCGACTAACATCTCCATATTCTGTAAGTGTAGTAAAGTTTTACTAATGACCAGAGAGATGGGTGGGGCAACGTCTATAAAAAAAAAAGTTAAATGACTTCGACCAGGACACCCTGCATCGTGAAGCAGCTTGTCTCTTGGTGTTGAGTCTGATGTGATGGAAACCGATGGCACCTGTTCCTGGATAACATCCATCTCCACCCAGGGGAGAGCGTTTTGGGCTCCCATGACAGGGTGACAATCCATCGCTGGGCACAACGCACTCACACCAACACCCACACCATATATAGGGGCAATTTAGAGCAGCCAATTCACCTTGAATCCATGTTTTTGGACTGTGGAAGGAACCCGGAGTACCCGAAGACAACCTTAAATACGAGCACTGAGAGGCAGACATGAATGGAGGTTCTTTTCTATGTTCAAGTTCTGCAAGTGCGGCACAGTGGTTTAGTGGTTAGCACGTTCGTCTCTCAGCACTAGGGATTCCCGGTTCCAATCCCCATCTGGGTGGAGTTTTCATGTTCTCTCCGTGTCCGTGTGGGTTTCCTCCGGGTTTCCTCCCACAGTCCAAATACATGGATGAAGTCAATTGAGTTCTCCAAATTGCCCCATATAGAGTGTGTCTGTGTGTGTGAGTGTGTGCCCAGCGATAGATAGGCGTCCTGTCCTGGATGTACCTGCCCAGCGCCTGAAACGTTCTCCCCTGGATGGGCATGGGGAACCCCCCCCCCGCAAAATTATTATTATCCTATATTAGGGTAGCAATTCACTTGATCCATGTTTTTGGACTGTGGGAGGAAACCGGAGAAAGCGGAGGAAACCCACGCGGACACGGGGAGAACATGTAAACTTCACCCAGATGGGGATTCGATCCGGGAATCCCTAGTGCTGAGAGGAGAACATGCTAACCACTAAACCACCGTGCCACCCGCTGCCTATTTTATTTACTCAAAATTCAAAACACTCCTTCCATCGACTGTTATGATGAAAAAAATCCAAACATGTAAAATCTCAGAGTTAAAACTCATTAAAATATGGAAAACAAGCTTCTCTCTCAGATCTCCAATCCCAGAATCTGTCTATCTGGGGCTCTGGTCACGCTTCAGGCAGATCAAGTTAAGTGGAACTTCCTTCTTTCTCACAGGCTTTGTGGCTTTCCAGGTTTTGAGAATGAAGCATAAAATGGGTGGAACAGCACCTATTGAGAGCGTCTCCGTGTTCCACCAACGAGATTAATGGACTTCCCGCTCGGTGCCAAAACCAAACAAGGCTTGGTCATCAGAGAGTTGGCTATTAATATGCTCTGATATTGTTGGCTCCATGTAAGCATTTAAACGGGCTCATAAATGGCTACAGATATACAGTCAGTCCGCTTAAACAGCGGCTCCAGCCAAGAAACTGCGACTTTAGGATTTGTCAAATGAGCTGACATGAATATCCTGGGAAAAGGGTCTGTGCTTGTTCGACTTAGTGGAACATACTGTGATGTTTCATGTGCATCGTGTTGTAACCGTGTCGTAATGCAACGAGTAAAAATCAAAAACCGTCATCATCGTTAGCTGTGTGTTTTTCAGCGAGCCGGTGCTGCATGCTGGTGATCTGAGGAGGGAAGTGTAGAATCCACCAGCTGTATGTTTAAAATCCTGAGTCAGGATTGGTCCATTAGATTTACATTTACATTCAGCAGATAATTTTATCCAACGTTAATAGGGCTGCACCTGATTATTAATCTAATTTTTAAAAATTTTTTCGATTAGTCGATTAATCTAAAACTATTAATATAATGTGATTGTGTTTTGAATTAAATTAAAATACAAACCTTTAATGTTAAAATATGTGGCACGGTGGCTTAGTGGTTAGCATGTTCGCCTCTCTGCACTAGGGATTCCCGGTTCGAATCCCAATCTGGGTGGATTTTTCATGTTCTTCCCGTGTCCGTGTGGGTTTTCTCCGGGTTCCCAGTTTCGTCCCACAGTCCAAAAACATGGATCAAGTTAATTGTATTCTTTAAATTGCCCCATATAGAGTGTGTTTATGTGAGTGAGTGAGTGAGTTTACCTAGTGATAGATTGGCCTCCTGTCTTATAGATTGGCCTCCTGCCCAGCGCCTGAGACTTCTCCCCTGGATGGGCATGGGGAATCCCCCTGCGACCCCCCGTCACATTAAATGTGTTAAAGTCTTAAAATAATATGCTAAGATAAAAAAAAAATTTAAAAATTTAAAAAACAAGTAAATTGGACCTATGTCGCTGTTTTGCTCCCATGTGGATGTTTTGCATCCCGGCGCTTTAAATACTTGTGTGTTCTACTTAATCCTATGCTAGGGTTATAGGGGGGGGGGGGTTCCAATGCCCATGTGCTGGGCAGGTGCTCGCAGGATAGGGTGCCATCAACCACCGGGCTCGTCACTTGGAGAACATGGAAACTGCACCCAGATTGGGATTCGAACCTGGATCCCCAGCACTGAGAGGGAGACGTGCGAACCCCTACGCCACCATGCCACCCAAATCAAAACATTTTTATTATTACTTCTGACCTAATTAGCTTTTAAAGCAAAGTTGCATAATTCACAGACATTCATGTCCTTAAAAAATAATAAATAACGCTCTAGATTCTCACTGTCCCCTCATTAAATCATAAGCAGTGTTAGAACAGTGTTAGAATTGTCCATCTTTTGAGGTAGAAAATCTCCTGTGATCTTGTTTGATCCTTTATCTGTCCGGATGAGTCCCACACTTATCTTCACCTCTACATCCTGGCTACTTTGCCTGCCACACCCTTATCTTGATTAAACCCAAGCTTCTGTGTCAATACACATTAAGTAACACACTAATCTGATTTGGGCAACGTGTGTATATTCGTAGGCAGGATTCAGGAGATAAGCAGCAGGTTGCTGTGGATGTGTTTTGGTTTGTGGGTGTGGAACCTGCGACGTCTGTGAGGAAAACACTTTAAATGGAAACTGTTCTCGGCTACGCCGGTAAAACCATCATGTACACAGCAATCCGACCACCCCATGATTCTGATAAGGACTGAGAGCATGGACTGAAGCGCAGGTGGGATTTATTGAAAAAGTGTCTCAGCAAATGGATTTTGGATTTCAGTAAACTCCTCTAAGAATAAATTAACTGTGAACGCGTCAGACGATAGTGACAGAGCAGTGCTGAAGCCAAAAAAGGAAATGTTCAGGGTTTCAGGTCCTACTTCAATCACACAAACACACACACACACACACACACACACACAGACACAAAGTTTAGTCTCATATATAAAGAAAAAAAAGAACCATTTCATTAACCAAGAACACTTTATTTATCACACACACATATACACACACACACACACATGCACACACGCGCACAGATTCATATAAAAAAAATATATATATATTTCATTAACCAAGAACACCTTATCACTTACACAACACACACACACACACACACACACTGGCCAGCACATCTGCCTCTCAGTGCTGGGGATCAAAGTTTGAATCCTGATCTGGGTGGAGTTTTCATGTTCTCCCTGTGTCTGCAGGTTCTTCAGTTTCCTCCCACAGTCTAAAAACATGTATTCTAGGATAAATTGGCCGCTACAAAGTGCCCCTAAATCTAATGTGCGTGTCTGTGTGAGTGTGTGTGCCCAATAAATGATTGATGCCCTGTCCTGGGTATATCTGCCCAGAGCCCGAAATATTCTCCCCTGGATGGGCATGGGGAACCCCCCCACAATCCTAGTCCCTATTATAGAATTAAACAGATGAATATATAAATCAGCATTACAGTCCACTTTACTTGGTGACATGGTGGCACAGTCAAAAAACTCTCAAACATAGAAGGTTGAGATTCTAAAAGTTCCTCTGCCTGGCTGCTCTACGATGGATTCGTTTCGCCACCTGAACTTCACCTTACAGCTCGAGCCTAATTAACAGTGACTACATCCAACAGTTCAGAAAATGTTGCCATGGAAATGGACAAATATGCTGTTCCCAGTCCACATGGCTTTTAGAGTTCCAGCACAATTACACATATGAAGCCAAGGTCCTGCAGCCAAGAACTCAAACTGTATGAGCGCCGGCCTCCACGATTAAACGTTTGAATAAGAAAGTTATTCTCTCTGTCTGATCTAATAACATCTGCAGTATAAAGCTGATCAGCGTCCAGCCTGAAACCCCATTACAGAACCAAACAAAATACCTGCGGTATTTTAAACTCTGCGTTATAGAACCCTGCAATTGTGAGTTTTCAGGTTTTATTGACATCCTGCTGACTTTTCTATAGGTATAATAATATAGATGAACTTAACAAAAAATACAGAATAGTTCAAGTTTTAAATGTATTTATATATTAGCCACTTGGCTTTGTATGAGGTCACACACAAACGGTGTAAATGTTAATTTGGTAATAATTGGTCTCACTGCACTGTCCTCCTGCACCAGGTCACACTGCACCAGGCTCTTAAAGGGAACGACAAGTGACATGCTGATTGGTTTATTGTATGTGATGCCCAAAATACAGCCATGAATCAGCACATCACAATAACACAGACACACTGACACACCCTAAATTAAACTGCGGTTGATGGCTCGCTAAATATCCATCCATCCATCATCTCTCACTGGATCCTATAGTATGTTTGCAAGATGGGGTTCTCCATGCTCATCCAGGGGAGAACGCTTCAGGGCAGATACACAGAACACACACACACACACACACACACACACACACACACACACACACACACACACAAATATATATATATATATACGCTGGCTTAGAGGTTAGCACGTTCGCCTCTCAGCACTAGGGTTCGAATCCCCATCTGGGTGGAGTTTCCATGTTCTCCCCGTGTTCGTGTGGGTTTCCTCCAGGTTCTCCGGTTTCCTCCCACAGTCCAAAAACATGGATCAAGTCATTGAGTTCTCCAAATTGCCCCATATAGAGTGTGTGTGTGTGTGTGTGTGTGTGTGTGAGAGAGAGAGAGTGAGTGTGTGCCCAGCGATAGGTTGGCGCCCTGTCCTGGGGGTGTCTGCCCAGCGCCCGAAGCGCTCTTCCCTGGATGGCCATGGGGAACCCCGTGGGTATGGGGCATGGGCATGGGGAATCACCGTTTATATGCCCAGCGCCCGAAGCGTTCTCCCCTGGATGGGCATGGGGACCATATCTGTCCATATATATACACACACACACACACACACACACACACACACACACACACACACACTACCTGGCTGTAATTATGCTGCAAGTAGCACTGCTGTGTAAACCCATGCAAGTATTTGACCTCTCCCTGCCCCCTCTCTCACCATCTTCACTTCTCACTCTTATTCTCTTTCTCTCTTTTCTTTTTCTCTTTGCTTTCTCCTCCACTCTCCACTCACTCTCACTCGTTTCCCCGTCTCCAGCCCACCGACCAAAATCAAATCATTAAGAAAAAGTGCATGATTCATTTCCACACGTGTTTCTTCTCATCAGTCCGACGGTGTGTGGAAACACCGCCACATTAACAATACATACCATCACACATCCGAGCAGTTACGGCTCGCGAGCTGTAAAATCTAATTTATGATTTCCCCCTTCAGACGAGTTCACGTGGGGCATGTACTTACAACTGAGCCACATTACGATTCCAAAAGCAGGGCTTTAGGGGCTTTGCTCAAGGGCCCAGCAGTGGCAGTCTGGCTGGGATCCGCTCAATGGCCCTGTAACTTAAACTCTTAGCAATCACTTCAAACTCATAAGCTGCCCCTCCAGTAAAGACATCGTCCTACTGTCCCCCCCCCCCCCCTTCACACACACTGAAAGGAAATGCCACAAAGCTGCAGCACTACTCTGGGAAACGCTGCAGGACGTCCATGGGGGGAAATGAAATCTCCTTTCTGAGATAGATGGCAATAAACTATTCATTAACTCCATTCAAACTCGAAGTGCAGAGCTGAGGGGCATACGTTAGACAGAGACATCATAAAGAAGAGGCTGGAGGATATATTTACACCATAAAAGAGCTGGACTGAGGTCTGACTTTAATGCACCCACAAAGTAACTCTGCCTGCTGATCCTCGTACCTGTTTTTTTTCCCTCCTTCATGTAGCACGATTACAAAGTATGATGATTATTACATTATAATAATTAATATTATAACTATAATAATTAACTATACCAAAAAAGTGTCAGAAATCACAAGAACTGTGAACGGTTTCTTATGGTTGTGAAGTAAACAGGAAATAATATTTTGTTAAATGTAGATGACACAGGGTTTTTGCTGAATGTTAACAGAAAATATTTAATTATTTTGTGAAAATTAAAATTCCTTTAAAGTACATATTGATGTCCATTAAAATATATTTTAATTTTAAGTTTTCATGTAAAGACAGCGTACCACTTAATGCCACTTAATCTAAAGTTCAAACTACTGAAAAAACACATATTTTTCTTATGAATGTCGTCATGCCAATGCCAAGGGGCGCTTATTATTAATTAATTGTGTCCTTTTCATTACCACCTCTAAATTAGCTTCATCTGTGTGTCTGTGTAAAAAGGTTGTAAATGCTATTTTAGCCAATTCCCATTATAAGACAAAACAATTGTTCATCATCGATGACAATACATGAATCAATAAAATTTATTTACTAATTAATTAACTAACTAGTGGTAATTAATTCATTTTGGTCTCTATGGATAAATTGCCCATTTTCTATTGAATTTTATATTTCACAGGCAGAATTAATTACGGAAGTAATTTAAAGGGTGTGGCACGGTGGCTTAGTGGTTAGCACGTTCGCCTCTCAGCGCTAGGGATTCCCGGTTCGAATCCCCATCTGGGTGGAGTTTCCATGTTCTCCCCGTGTCTGCGTGGGTTTCCTCCGGGTTCTCCGGTTTCCTCCCACAGTCCAAAAACATGGATCAAGTTAATTGAATTCTCCAAATTGCCCCGTTTAGAGTGTGTATGTGTGAGTGAGTGTGTGCCCAGCGATGGGTTGGCGCCCTGTCCTGGGTCTATCTGCCCAGCGCCCGAGACGTTCTCCCCTGGATGGGCATGGGGAACCCCACCGCGACCCTATTAGAGGATACGCGGAAGATAATGAATGAATGAATGAATTTAAAGGGTAATTTATAGGGGTGGTTTTCAAATAAATGTCTTTTTTTAAAATAACGATTAATCATCTGATCCCTAATGAGGACATATTGGAAAATGAGTTAACATAATGTTCTTAATATGCAAAGAAATGAAAAGTATAAGATGCTTGAACCTCCATCACAAACACCAACACACACACACCAACACACACCCACACACACCCACCCACACACCCACCCACACACCCACCCACACACCCACCCACACACCCCCCCCCCCCCCCCCCCCCCCCCCCCCCCCCCCCCCCCCCCCCCCCCCCCCCCCCCCCCCCCCCCCCCCCCCCCCCCCCCCCCCCCCCCCCCCCCCCCCGGGTAATACGTGTGTGAGTGAGAATCAACCCACACACCCTTCACTAGCAGGGACAACAACGACGTCAACTCAGACAAAAGAGAAAGCGATGAGGCGTCCTCCTCCCGCCGGAGGGACACTTGAAGGCAGGAACAATGCCTGCCCCCGGGGGGTGAGGAGTGGGCAGAAGACTGGCATCGCCTCACTGTTAAGGGGAGGAGACGGACCTCTATCGGCTCTCAATCACCACCCACTAAACCACGGTCTGAATGAGCGGCAGCGCCTCAATAAAGGCATCAAAGAAGCTGTCCAACACCATCCAGTGGTACTTCAACATACACTTCAGAAGCACTCCAACCTTCTCACCAGCTGAAAAAGAGCTGAAAGAGAGCAACGCACTGGCAGTGCTGCCACTTCAGGCATCAATAGCCAGAAAGAAAAGAGGGAAGTTGGACAGAACGGAGAGGAGGAAGGAAATGCAGCAGAAAGGAAAATGGAGCGAAAATGGAAGGAATGTGGACGGAATAAACCCGTTTCCGTAAATTGGACCGAGGGTTAACAAGGACAGTCTGACCCCGGTACACAACCCTCACTGGTTTAACTAATAAACTTACAATCAGGCTTTTCTTTATATTTCTTTCGAGCCGCTTCTCGGTTCGGGCCTGTGACAATGATCTGCAAATGGTTAAAATGTTAATTTACATGCGAATTGTTGCTTCTTGGGTTTTTATTTATTTATTAATTTATCTAACTCTGGGTGGATTTTTCATGTTCTCCATGTGATCGCGTGGGTTTCTTCTGGGTTTCTCCAAAAATATGGATTTAAGGGAAATTAAATGCTCTAAAAAAATAGCTTCATATAGAGTGTGTGGGTTAGCAGGTTCACCTTTCGGCGATCCAAATTCAAATCCCAATCTGGGTGGAGTTTCCATGTTCTCCCCGTGTCCACATGGGTATCCTCCAGGTTCTTGGGTTTCCTCCCACAATTCAAAAACATGGATTCAAGTTAAATTGAATGCTCTATATTGCCTTATATAGTGTGTGAATCTTTAAGTGTGTATGTATGTGAGTGTTCTGGGTGTATCTGCCCAGCACCCTCCTCTGGATGGGCATGAGAAACCCTCCCATGACCCTACTGAAGGCTCAAGCAAGACATAATGAATGAATGAATGAACCAGTGCAACTGCAGCATTAAAAACACTGATACATGTGAAGGAAACACAGCCTTCACTAACTCTGGTCTCTGCTACAGTGGGTTGAATGGGTTTCCATAACAACCTGATGCAATACCATGCAATACTGTGATGCAATCCACCTTTACCTGTTTAAAACATACCAGTGGAACATTGGTTAACAAAACAACACAGTCCCAACCACTGAGCACCAAATGAGCCGCAATAAACCCACAGAGTCACGTAATACTGCGGGTTCGAAAGTAAAAAACATAATAAAAAAATAAAAAGCAATAATCCCAAAGACATCCAGTTAAACCTCAGGATGATTGGCAGGTGTTTTATTTAATATGGAGTAGATGGAGAGGGTGTTTGTGCTCATTATGACCCCATAGTTCTCAGGACGGATTTCTCACCCAAGTGTATTAGAACTGTTCCCCTGAGCCAAAGTGAAAAAATGCAGTGGTTAACACGTTTGCTCCTCAGCACTGGAGATCCAGGTTCAAATAATCTGGGTGGAGTTTCCATGTTCTCCTCATGTCCACGTGGTTTTCTCCGGGTTCTCCAGTTTCCTCCCACAGTCCATCAACATGGATTTAAGTTCAATTGGCTGCTCTAAATTGCCCCTATATAGTATGTGTGTGTCTGTGTGAGTGGGTGTGCCCAGTGATGGGTTTGCACTAGGTTCTGGGTGTATCTGTCCGACACCCAAAATATTCTCTCCTGGATGGGCATGTGGAACCCCTCCCCCACATCCCTGGTTGATGATTTGAAAGAAGATAATGAGATGAGATGAGAGGGTATGGTTCGAACCATCATCCTCATCCTACATACAATCTACATCATATGTAATTAATTAAAGCTGAAGTGAAACCTGCTGTGAGCTCAATGTACAGTAGCTAAATGAAATATGAGCATTAATGATCATAAACATGGTGGGGGGGTGCAGCGTATATGGAAGTAATGGTTTAATTATCTGAAACTCACCAACAGAGAAAAACTATCAAGGCTTTTTAATTTAAAGTAAAGGGATGTAAACCACAGCTATGATAACATCAAGACCAGTGTCTTCGCTTGCACAATTAATTCCTAAAGTGCCGGGAGGTCTGCAGTGCAGCTCTGCATTTGTTCTTTATATTAAAAACATCCATTAACACTTTGAACCACAGGAAATCCGAAAATCTACCAAATTCCAGTGGGAGATGATTTACTTGAAGCCAGTTGCACCGCCAACTTAACCGCCAGTTAATTACCTCCAACGGCAACTTGTTATACCATAAAACATATAACCTTCAGTTAAGTGAGCTATTTTGTCCTCCACATTTAACCCAACCATGCAGTGAAACACAAATATGGTCATTTCATTTTGGACGTGATAATTCAGTAGTTAGGGTGTTGGGCTGTCAATCTGATGGTTGGGGGTTCAAATCCCAGGTCCACAGAACTTACCAACGTGGGTCCTTGAGCAAGACCCTTAACCCTCATTGCTCCAGGGATGCTGTGGTCGACCCTGTGTTCACTTTGTAAGTCGCTTTGGATAAAAGCATCTGCTAAATGACTGTGGGTTTCCTCCGGGTTCTCTGGTTTCCGCCCACAGTCCGAAAACATGGATCAAGGTCAATTGAATTCTCCAAATTGCCCCATATAGAGTGTGTTTGGGTGTGTCGGTGTGAGTGAGTGTGTTCCCCACAATAGATTGGCGCCCTGTCCTGGGTGTATCTGCCCAGCGCCCAAAACCTTCTCCTCTGATGGCCACCCTATTATCCCTATTAGAGGATTAAGTGGAAGATAATGGATGGATGGATTTTTGTGTTGGTTGCACACACAATAATGTTAACATCTACATGCTAGTAAGTAAAGGAAGCTACTTTTATGTGGCAGTTAAGGAAGATCTTCCTACTGTGCACCAGATAAGCGAGAGGGTCATTTAAAGGAAGTACCTGCTTTAGTACCACATACTCTTTAGTACTACATGGTATAAATCTAACCAACGAGACAAAAACGAAGCCAAAGGGAGTTAACACCGGAGTAAACCAGATGCTGTTCAGATGATTAATGAGCTGGTTTCCAGTAGTGCGCTGTAATGCACCGAGCAGATACACCACCTCGCCTCTGCAGGGTGGAAACTGTACATGACGGGCACCTGCAGGGCCAGAGGGAGCCTGCGCTTCATCTCATTCGCCACCACCAGTTCCTGATGGAGCGTGTAACCCAAACCCCGCCGAGCTATAGAGTCCAACTGGGTCTTGCAGAGCTGCATTGTGAGATTTAGAAAGAGATGAAGAAAGGAAGGCTTCAGTCCTCTTAGGTACGTGGGGGTGTTGCGCGAAGACCGTCATTAAGAAAAAATGCTTCCCAAGAAGTTCCCCCTGTAAAAAAGCTGAAATGACACAAGCATCAGCGTGACTAAAGCTGCAGCATCTGCGCCAGGTTTGTAACCGTGTCATTCTGAAGCATCTGGACCATAAATCCTGTAGAACACTTCACCAGAATTATTCTCATCACACTCTGAGGCGTCCCAGTGACATATACAGGCCACCCAAGTATCATTCTGCGCTTCTTCTTTTCTGCTTCTCTTCTTCGTCTTTGTTCCTATTAGGAGTCGCCACAGTGGATCATTATTCTCCTGAGCATCCTCCTCTACCACCTGCAGGACTTTCTCTCCTCTCCTTGTCAGGTGGGTCCATCCTACACATCCCGGTGTGGTAGCTCAGTGGTTAGGGCATTGGGCTATCAATCTGAAGGTTGGGGGTTCAAATCCCAGGTCCACTGAAGTTACCAATGTGGGTCCTTGAGCAAGACCCTTAACCCTCATTGTTCCAAGGATGCTGTGGTCAACCATGGGCTCACTTTGTAAGTCGCTTTGGATAAAAGCATCTGTTAATGACCAAACGTAAATGTATCGTAAGTCTGCCATGTGTCATAACATGCAATAAACCATCCTCGGCATCCCGGTGCAGTTGTGATCCAGGGATGTTGTGATTAACCCTGTGCTCACCTTGTAAGTCACTTTGGATGAAAGCGTCTGCTAAATGACCAAATGTAAATGTAAAATGTAAATCCCCCTTCCAGTATAAAAGGTTTGTGGTTAGGGAACCAGCCTTACAACCTGAAGGTCCTTGGTTCAATTCCCAGTCCCACCAAGCACTATGGCTGAAGTGCTTTAAGCAGGGTACCATGTACAGGGATGTGTACATGTGCTCACCTTATTCAGTGTGTGTATGTGTGTGTTCTGGTTAAACATGTGCTCAGTGTGTGTTCTGATTAAACATGTGCACGTGAGTAAAAAAGTGCACATTTGCGGCATCACATACTCATAACTGGAAACCTGGCATTAAATAAAAGTGTCATGCTACTGTTACAGTGATTAAGGCTTATTAATAAAAGTTCAAACTGCATGCTGTAGCCAGTTGGGTTACCACAACCCCCTTTTCTAATTCCTGCCCCATTAAACTTTTTTCCTGCCCAGGTACACACCATGGGCACAAACCTGCTCCATTCATATGTGCTTGTTAAAGCAGAATAGTTTCGAAACTTCTTAAACTTTCTGCTGAGACAAGGAATATTTGAGGTCTGGAAGTCGAGGCTGTGGTGGCGTATAAGAATGGACCACATTGTTAGCCCTTAGGCTAAGTAATGAAAATAATCCAAGCTCTGAGCTTGGGACAGTCCAGGTGTTATGGGAGCAAGTGTTGATCCACTGCACAGCAAAATCTCGCAATATATATATATATATATATATATATAGGGCGGCACGGTGGCTTAGTGGTTAGCACATTCGCCTCTCAGCGCTAGGGATTCCCGGTTCGAATCCCCATCTGGGTGGAGTTTCCATGTTCTCCCCGTGTCTGCGTGGGTTTCCTCCGGGTTCTTCGGCTTCCTCCCACAGTCCAAAAACATGGATCAAGTTAATTGATTTCTCAAAATTGCCCCATTTAGAGTGTGTCTGTGTAAGTGAGTGTGTGCCCAGCGATGGATTGGCGCCCTGTCCTGGGTCTATCTGCCCAGCGCCCGAGACGTTCTCCCCTGGATGGGCATGGGGAACCCCACCGCGACCCTAATAGAGGATAAGCGGGAGATAATGAATGAATGAATATATATATATATAAATGAGGGGCGGCACGGTGGCTTAGTGGTTAGCATGTTCTCCTCTCAGCGCTAGGGATTCCCGGTTCGAATCCCCATCTGGGTGGAGTTTCTATGTCCTCCCCGTGTCCGAGTGGGTTTCCGCGTGTGTATGCGTGCATGTCTGTGTGAGTGAGTGTGCCCAGCGATGGATTGGCGCCCTGTCCTGGGTGTATCTACCCAGCGCCCGAAACGTTCTCCCCTGGATAGGCACCCCACTACGACCCTAATATAGGATAAAGCAGAAGATAATGGATGGATGGAGATATACACACAGTATCAGTCAAAAGTTTGGACACACCTCCATTTATTGTCCATGTTCTCAGTTTCAATAAAGATGTCTACAATTCCAGACTGTAGTCTGTTTGTGGACTACAGTACATACTGTGTACGTCCCCTTTACTCCAATGGTCAGGACTGCAATAAATAAATAACTAGTTGTGGTTATAATAGTTATAGTTGTCTTTTGGTTAAGTCACAGTGGACTCAAAGTTACGTTTGTCTAATGTGTGGGCACTTAAGTTTGTTGGTTCTTTAAGAAATCCTCCAACAGTGGCAAATATTTGCGGAAGGGTTCAGACATTGCCGTAAAATTCAGTGAAGGGACAAGAAGAATTACAGTTCTGATACGAACAGATCAGTAAGTTCAATACCAGAAGCACAGAATGCCTTGTATATAACATTAAATGAATAATATGTAAACCATTAACAGCTCAGCAGGGACTTTAGCAAACGAAACATCTATAAAGCAAGTGAAACGTAGAGAGTAAAGAATGTACACATATGAATATGTTAAAGGTTAAAATATAACTACAGAAAAGCTGTACATATTTAAACCTTCCATCCACAGAGGTGTGGTAGCTCAGTGGTTAAAGGTTGTGGGTGCAAATCCGAGGTGTACTGAAGTTAACAATGTGGGTCCTTAAGCAAGCTACTGCACAACCTTTGTGTTCTGACCCCAACCATCAAGTTGGGACACTAGTAAGTCGGCTAAATGACCTCATGTGTCCAACAGGCACTTTCTCAGAAGTGTAATTGGGAGGTGGACACATTAAAACCTAAGATTCAAACAGTCACTATGTTAAGAGTTAAAGAATTGTATGAAAAAAATTGTATAACTGTTACTGTGGCAGTAGCACAGCGGCACTCGTAAAGAAGGCGGAGCAGAGGCTAAGGACTTTGATTAATAAACAATTAACACTACTGACAAATGAACGTGTGCATCCTTTATAAACGGCAACATCACATACCGCGGTGAGAGATCAAACCATGAGCTGCAAGAACTCAAGAGTACGGCGATAGTATTTTAAATACTGTGAAACTAAAGCCCATTACGGGCGTCATGGTGGCTGGGTGGTCAGCACGTTCGCCTCTCAGCACTAGGGTTTCCCGGTTCGAACCCCGATCTGGGTGGAGTTTCCATGTTCTCCCCGTGTCAGCGTGGGTTTCCTCCGGTTTTCTCCCACAGTCCAAAAACATGGATCAAGTCAATTGAGTTCTCCGAATTGCCCCATATAGAGTGTGTCTGTGTGAGTGTGTGCCCAACGATAGATTGGTGTATCTGCCCAGCGCCCGAAACGTTCTCCCCTGGATGGGCATAGGGAAACCCCCCCCCCCTCGCGACCCTAATATAGGATAACGCGGAAGATAATGAATGAATGATGAATGAATAAAGCCCATTACATATATTTTTATTCGCACCAACCCCGTTACAGTAACACACTGCTTAAATAGTGTGCAAGTCACACTTCATTTTCAAGTTCTGGAATCAGATCTTGTAACTTTCGGATCCAAACAGACCATAATATTTCAACCCATTTTCTAACGATCCAACTTTGAAGGATGTCAGAGGTTGCTGCTGATGTGATTTATCAGTAAATCTGTTGCTAATCGGACCAAATTCTGATCTCATCAGCGTTGATCGGCCAAATCCAACCTCGCCGTCTTCCTTTCAGAGATTGAGGGGAATCCCAACCTGGAATGAAGGCGAGGATATGGGAAGTAAAGTGTGCCAACAATCACGATTACTGGCAATCCCCCTGCCGTTAACTGCAGCTCTGGGGTAGGGGCAGTGGACCATCAGATGGATTTGAGGCACTTTCAGGTAGTTATATTTATAAAAAAACAAGAACTAACCATCTTCACTGGAGCTGTGGTGCACATTAAAATCCTATAAACATGCCATGCCTGTACCTGGATCTACATCCACACAGCTACGGCGGGATTAATGTGACTTATCTCTGATAAGCGCTGCTTTTGATTAGGAAACCAGGCCACTACTGTTATATAAGGTCATGGCAGATTATTTCAACCTGGTCATTTCAGGCTTAGGGTGGCACCGGGGTATAATGTTTAGAACGTTCATTTCTCAGCGCTGGGGATCCCGGTTCGAACCTCAATCTGGGTGGAGTTTCCATGTTCTCCCCATATCTGCGTGGGTTTCTTTCAGGTTCTCCGGTTTCCTCCCTATGGTGAAGCTCCATGATAGCCAATGTATTTAAAACCCCGGGTCAGAACACAGGGTTGGCTGTGACGTAGCACTCCTGAAGCAATTAGGGTTAAGGGTCTTGCTCAAGAACCCACATCAGTAACTTCAGTTGACCCTTATTAAACCCCCAGTGTTTAGATTGACAGTCCAACAGTCCAATCACTGAGCTACCACCCAATCTGATGTCTGAGATGATGTACAGTATGTACTTAAATAATTGTATATGTTTTATATTCATTTGTGCCCAGCGATAGATTGGCGCCCTGCCCAGCGCCCAAAACGTTCTCCCCTGGATGGGCATGGGGAACCCCCCGTGACCCTAATATAGGATAAAGTGAAAGATAATGAATGAATGAATTATATTCATTTGTTACTAAACCAAGGGACTTGCAAGGGAATTGCAACTATACAAATTGCATCTATTTGTAGTATGTGTGTGTGTGTGTGAGTGAGTGCCCAGTGATGGATTAGCACCTGGTTTTGGGTAAATCTAAATGTTCTCCCCTGGATCCTGGATGGACATGGAAACCCCCCAATCTCCCCTAACTCCACGACCATAGTAGAGGATTATGCAGAAGAAAAAGGAACGCTTGGTCTTGAAGTTGGGTACTCTAAACTCTAAAATGTAGAAGCACAACAATAATTATACTACAAGTTCATTAGTGCTGAGGTCGGGGTTTTGGCCAGGTCACAAGGTCAGTACTGTTGATGTACAGCATAAGTGTAACTACACAAACTTACAGCTATAAACACAACGATCAGCTTAATCATCTACATGTCATGCTTTTTTTTTTACTACTTTAAGATCAGTCTGGTGCCAGGCTTAATTTTTAACTATAAGACTTAGTCTTGGATTAAGGGGCCACGTTCCAGATATTGCCCCCGTCTAAACACAGGGTTTAGGGTCAGTTCTCCCCAGAGAGTTGCTGGCGACTAGCTGTACAAATGAGGGTCTCTTACGGAACTTCATATACAGAACTCAAGTGTGATGCCCTTGCATTTCAGACCCATAAGTCGCTCTATGTATAATATTTGGTAGTTCACCAAGTTTTCATGACTTCCTGATTTTTTGCCAGTCGAACGTAATAACTGCTGTGTGTTACCAAATCCAGAGCAACTCACAGGAGTAGACTGTACGATGCTGTTCCAATAACACACGAGCAAAGTCAAAGAACTAAGAAGTGGCAGCTTCGATGGACCGGGTAACCTTTGGGTCAACGGTACAGTACCTTAACCACTTAAGCATTTCAACTCTTCATTTTGTTCATCTTAACTACACATTAGAAAGAGTTAATTCAAGTCTGCGTTCCATCAGTCAACGAACGCCATGATTTGCTCTTAACTCGGATAGGAAATCAGACTAAATAAGCAGTTCTCCATCTGTTTTTGATCCCACTCGGAAACTTCACCTTTCGCATCTCGTCGGCTTCCCCTGGGGTATGGATTCTGACGAGGCGCAATGCAAGGGGGAAGGAAGTAGCAAAGCTCAAAGAACAATTAAGGTGTTCCTGATTAACTCTTAGAGTGGGGCGACTCAGGTCTTAAAGCCCTTATGCAAAGGGTCACGCCGGCTGAACCCTATGAGAGACCTTCTTAGTAAATCAATTGGGAAGGTGGCTTTTCGGGCTAACCTCGTCATACAGGACTGAGAATATCAGCTTAACATCTCACAGTCAGAAACTTTTAATGGACAGGCTAACTTTAACCGACTCCAACTGCCTAAATATCAGGTAACCGCCACACCCCAGAACACGGGGTAGATAGATATCTGACTGACATCAGACACTGGGCCAAATCTACTACTGTTCTGGAAAGAAAAATAAGCAGCTGTGAGTTGGATGTATGTTGTATAAGCAGTAATTACTGATTAGCAGTTGATTAGCAGTTACAGATCCCCCGTTGATTAACTTGGCAGGACTTAGCTTTAACGCTGTAGGTGTTCTCTACATAAAGGTCAAGCCAAATTAGAGTTGATTTGGGCTAAAAGTGACGATCCAGACGGCTGCAGCTACAAAGTACTTCATACACATTTTGCTGTAACCAAAATGAACGGGGAGACAGATGGTAACTAAGCAACACATTAGCTTGTTAGTGTTTAACTCTATGGAAATCAAAATAACATACATATAGGACCCTTTGCAAATTTATTTCTGGTCTTATAAATAAGGATGAATGTCAGGGCGCCATTTTCTCACTGGGCACACATGCAGAGACACACACTATATAAAGGAAAATTTAAATAGGGGCAATTTAGAACAGGGCAGTACAGTAAGTACTTAAATTATTGTATATGTTTATATATTCATTTGGTACTAAACCGGGCGGCACGGTGGCTTAGTGGTTAGCACGTTCGCCTCTCAGCACTAGGGATTCCCGGTTCGAATCCCCATCTGGGTGGAGTTTCCATGTTCTCCCCGTGTCCGCGTGGGTTTCCTCTGGGTTCTCTGGTTTCCTCCCACAGTCCAAAAACATGGATCAAGTCAATTGAGTTCTCCAAATTGCCCCATATAGAGTGTGTTTGTGTGCGTGTCTGTGTGTGTGAGTGTGTGCCCAGCGATAGATTGGCGCCCTGTCCTGGGTGTATCTGCCCAGCGCCCGAAACATTCTACCATGGATGGGCATGGGGAACCCCCCCACGACCCTAATATAGGATAAAGTGAAAGATAATGAATGAATTAATTTAGAACAGCCAATTCAACCCATGTTTTTTTTTCAGACTGTAGGAGGAAAATGGAAACTGGGGTTCAAACCAGCGTGGAAGATCTGATGTGGCTAAGCACTACACCACTGTGCTCCCCCTTAACAATTTGTTTACTTATTTAATATTGTTTTAAGCTATCTATCATTCTGAAGGTTGGGAATTTAAATCTGGAGTCCACTAAAGTTAGCAGTGTGGGCTCTTCAGCAAGGCCCTTAACCGTCGTTGCTCCAGTGGTGCAGTGTGATATGTGCTTTTAGCCAAACCATCATATTTTAAAAGTGTCGGCAAGCTGGACAAATAAGTAGAACGGTTACCATGCCTTTCATATAGAACATACCAAAGTTGTAACCCAAAGTTACAGCCATGAGCTTCATAAATCAACCACAAAGAAACTTTCCCGCATCTGTACCTTTGGCCCTGATTTTGACTTCTACATACAAATTCAATACATGCAACGAATGCAATTACTCAGACATGTTGGAGCTGGTTCTAGATTAGCTCCAACCGCTAGAGACCTGTTCAGTAGGTCCCAATTTCCCTCTCTGCTTGAGAAAGCAGAATCTGAGGTGCGTATCGATCAGACAGAGGAGAGGGAGCCTGGCAAGCGTGATACAGAACGGCGGAAATAAATCCGGCCTGCAGGACCAGAAACAGGACTCCACTGATGTGTTAAATCCTTCTTGATTAAGAACGACGAAAATCTAATGAAGTACACCGGGTCAGTCTATGCAATTAACTTGCCGATACGGAGGCCCAGCGACCGGCAGTATGGGCTTTTCCCCCAGCTGCTCAAGCTAATCACAGGTCTGATCTGAGCGCTGAGATCTGCTTGGCTGCCCGAAACAATTTCAGCGTACAGAAGCCCCACAAGTCCCCCAAGGCCATACTGCCTAATCAACAAAAAAAAAGTTGGGTAGTAAGCAGATTATACGGCTCTTCAGTAACAGCAATGATACACAACCGAACTTAAAGCTCGAGTCGGTTAAAGCTTGTGGTTCTTGTGTTTTTAATTTCTTTAAACACAATGTACAGAAAGCAGCTGGTGGGGTAAATACCATCCATCCATTATCTCCCGCTTTATCCTTTATTAGGGTGGCGGGGGGGTTCCTCATGCCCATCCAGGGGAGAAGGTTTTGGGTGCTGGGCAGATACACCCAGGACAAGGCGCCAGTCCATCACTGGGCACACTCATTAACACACACATGCACTCAAACACACTCTATATGGGGCAATTTGGAATTCAATTGACTTGATCCATGTTTTTGGACTGTGGGAGGAAACCGGAGAACCCGGAGGAAACCCACATGGACACGGGGAGACCATGGAAACTCCACTCAGACTGGGATTCGAACCGGGAATCCCCAGTGCTGAGAGGAGAAAATGCTAACCACTAAGCCACCATCCCGCCCGGGGTAAATACCTGGCCCCGAAATTACAAAAGCAGCTTATAAATGACAAACAATCCAAAAACATCTTAAGACGACAAACCATGGCACAACAACGGCACTACGTCTGATGAGCCATTTCTATTTTGACAATGGATCTTTAAAGACCTCAAGTAAAGAAGCAAGAAGCTTCTATTATAAACAACCAAGCAGAACCGTAATGTAAGCAGATTAAGATCAGGACAAATAAAATTTGATCAGCTGGTTCTTACCTTTGAAGGGAAGGAAGACACGGGGAGCTGAGAGACCATCGTTGGCCGAACTACAGACAAGTAGAGCCCATAGAAGCAGGAGAGTCCTGACTGTGTGGGGTCTGTATGTCTTCATGGTGCACCAACTGAAGATCCACACTGTGCACTGTTATAGGATCTAAAACCAAAAAAAAAAGTCACAAGTGTCAGATTTTTTCTTGGTAAAAATGTCAGTCATATTGGAACATATGTGCTGGGCAGCTACACCCAGGACAGGGTGCCAATCCATCTCTGGGCACGCACTCAATAACACACATGGAATATATAGGGACAATTGAGACTAGGGGTCATGAGGGGTTGGTTTCCCATGACCATCCAGCACAGGACATCTTGGGTGCTGGGTAGGTTCACACAGTACAGGGGACCAAGCCATTGCTTGGCACGCACACACACACACACACGGCCAATTTGAATAGGAGCAATTTATTCATTCATTAGCTTTCGCTTTATCCTCTATTAGCGTCGCGGTGGGGTTCCCCATGCCCATCCAGGGGAAAACATCTCGGCGCTGGGCAGATACACCAAGGACAGGGCGCCAATCTATCGCTGGGCACACACTCACTCACACAGACACGCTCTGTATGGGGAAATTTGGAGAACTCAATTGACTTGATCCATGTTTTTGGACTGTGGGAGGAAACCGGAGAACCCGGAGGAAACCCACGCTGATATGGGGAGAACATGGAAACTCCACCCAGATGGGGATTCGAACCGGGAATCCCTAGTGCTGAGAGGCGAACATGCTAACTACTAACCACCAAGCCGCCCCTAGGAGCAATTTAAAGTAGCCAATTCAGTTTGAATCTATGGGTTTGGACTATGAGAGGAAACCAGAGAACCCGGTGAAAACCCACACTGACACGGAACATGGAACCTCCACCCAGATTGGAATTTGAACCTGGATCTCCAGCACTGGGAGGCAGTCATGCCAACCACTGCACCACCGTCCTGCCCGCTTAAAGTATCGATGTATGAATTTCCATGTGATAAGTTTAAGGAGGTCTTGGTGTTGGGTGGTTAGAACGTTCATGGGTTCCGGTTTCTGCATGACCTCCTCCGATTCGAGGACTCGGCCCAGTCATGACCCGAACTGCTGTGTAAGGCCTCAGTGAGTCTGAACAACAATGGTGAGTGGTTTGGTTCTGACAGAGCGAGGAGGATCCAGCAGAGTGAAGGCAGCTGTTCAAACCTCAGCTTTTACAGCAATTTGTTAAGTGGTGCAGTGTTTGGCTGCACGGATGCCCTCCCTCTGTACATCACACAGACCGAGGAAAACCAAACAACCTCCCAACTACAGATTTAACGTGACAAATATCAGACTTTTGGCCATTATTATCATGAATAAGATTGTGATGCTTGTTAAACAATTCAGTAGCAGTTAAAACAGTGTAGTGGGTATAAAAAAAACACAGAATTAACAGACTTTTCCCCCAAAAATTAAGTCACCTTTAATTTGTCACTGATGTGCCTTTAGTTTTGATTACAATCTGGGTGGAATTTGCATGTTCTCTCCATGTTGGCATGGGTTTCCTTTGGGTTCTCCAGTTTCCGCCCATAGTCCAAAAACATGGATTCAATGTAAATTGACCCTATATAGTACATGTGGGTGTGTCTGTGTAAAATAAATTTCCACCCAGTCCTGGGTGTATCTGCCTAATGCCTGAAACATTGGGCAGATACCCCCCCCCCCCCCCACTGGTCATGTGCCTTCTTTTACTAAAAAAGATTTTTTAAAATCATTCATTCATCATTATCTTCCACTTTATCCTCTATTAGGGTCGCGGTGGGGTTCCCCATGCCCATCCAGTGGAGAATGTTTCGGGCGCAGGGCAGATACACCCAGGACAGGGTGCCAATCTATCGCTGGGCACACACTCACTCACACAGATATGCACGCATACACGAGACCCTGGAGGAAACCCACGCAGACACGGGGAGAATATGGAAACTCCACCCAGATAAGGATTCGAACCGGGAATCCCTAGGGCTGAGAGGAGAACATGCTAACCACTAAGCCACCGTGCGGGCTATTATTCAAAATGTGTGATCCATTTTGCCTGCTGTACTTATACACAGAGGAATCTGTCCTCCACATTTAACCCATACATACAGTGAAACACACACACACACACACACACACACACAGAGTGCAGTTAGTGATGGGCAGCCTTATACATGCCACTCAGGGAGCAATTGGTATTAGGTGCCTACCCCAAGGGCACTTTAGTCACAGTACTTTGTTCGGGAATCGAAACGGGGACCTTCAAGTCACAAGACTGGTTCCTTATCCACAAGCCTCCACCTGCCCCTTCCTCCCGTTTCTAGAGCTCTGCCATCATGCATCTTTCTAAAACACACCCACGTTAACTAAGTAATGGGTTGTTAATGAGCTGATATGTTGTGTGCACTATAACCTGCATTAGTGTGGTGTGTGCACATGTTCAACTGCAAAAATCAAGTCTATTTGGTCTCTGGTGATCTGTGTGAATCTGGATTGTTACCTCAATAAATACTTGCGTCAGATTAAATATCAGTGTGAACGTTGTTGTACTGTGTGGTGTTCAGTGTGGTCTCTGTTTAGCAGCACGACTCTCACAACACTGCAGACCAGCATGATGTGCACTATTAACACCTGCAGGAACTTTTTTTTTTTAAATCAACCTGAATTTGCTTAGATCAGAATTGACCTCTGTGCTGCTGTGTCAGCAGTTTTCAGTTCAAACTGAAATGAATGACCTTTTTAACAGATATTTTGAATCAGATCAAAATACACAACAAAAAAAGCATGCGTGCGTCAAAATTATTTCTGTTCACATTTATTAAACCAGTTTTTCAAGCACACAGTGCGTAGACATTCTCAGTAAACTTATTATCAGTAAATCTACCTCCATTATTACTGTGACGTAACACCTGACATTCACACAAAAAAGCCATTTATAGAAACTTCAGGACAAAAGCAAAAAGATAAATATGACTTTAAACAGAAAGTCTCATAGAGACACAGGGTTCTGAAGCTCATTTGTTCTGTACACCACCAATTACCACATCCAAGCATCCTCCAGATTCAGAGAGCAGAGCATCTGTGCAACATAATTCCATACTGAGGTAATTAGGAAGTTACAAAACATTCATTGTGGTACAGTAATACATCTTATGTCCCAATGGTGAAAATAATAAGGTGATTTTAGTCCATGTTCTAAACTAATTTACTGTATTCTACATCCTGCACACTCATATTTCAACAATAAAGCTTAAACTACATGTGTGTGTATCTACACACACACACACATACACACACACACACACACATACACACATATATATGTATACAGATACAGATACACACAGGACAAGGTGTTAATCCATTTGCTGGGCATTTACTTACTCACACAGACACACACTATATAGGGGCAATTTTGATAGGGGCAATTTAAAGCTGGCCAATTTACCTACAATCTTTGAAGAACAGCAGAGAAAACCCAAGTGGACACAGTGAGAACATGGAAACTCCAACCAGTTCAGAATTTGAACTGGGATCTCCAGCGCTTAGAGACGAACTTGCCACCCCACACATATATATACACACACACACACACACACATATATACATACATACATATATATACACACACTATATATATATAAATAAAGTGGCCCGTGAGTGTGTGTGTATATAATATATATATATATATATATATATATATATATATATATATATATATATATATATATATATAATAAAATTAAACAGATGTTAATGTCAATATATTGTGTGAGGAAAGAGGGGTTTATTAGATATGGGATGGGGAGGAGGGGTCAGAAAACTACAGCACGTTTGAGAAATGTTGTTGAAACTTATCAACTCAAATGTTGCATGTTTATCTCATTTTAAAACTGTAAAGTAGGTATTATGTGCAATTACAAATAATGCAACATGACCTTTCGGATGTGATTAGTCAGTTCCACTGCACTGCAGCATTGATCCAGGTATCATCAATGATTTCATGTTGTATGTTTCAGCAGCAAACCACTAACTTAACATTATTTTTATTATATTTAAAAACAGTATTTTCTCTTTTACAGATAAATACATGGTTTTAAGTCTGTTCTTTACTTATAATAATAATTATGAGTCGAATATTGCACCGATTATTCATTAATAAAAAAGGAAAATTCCTTCAAACGCAAAATGTTCGTGTGAAGATGAAATGGAATATGGAACGTGATTGATTTATACTGGAGCCTCGTAATAAATGCATCTTTAATGTTTGCATTATTATTGTCATCAATTAAATTATATTCTCTCTAAATTATATTCCGGATGTAAATCAGTCGACCTGATTATTTTCGATTGAGAACTTTACAGCAGGTTTGACGCGCGTTGGCACGGTGTGCACAAAGTTGTGTTTTGTTAATTATGGAACTCGTTAGTCAGAATATTATGACGAAACTTATTAATAAGGTTTAAACTTATTAGGTTTGTGATCTCGGGTTGATCTGCAGCTGTTGTTGGAAGTTTGCGACTTTCAGCCCGCGCGCAGAGACGCACTCCGGACCTCATGGCACGCGTTTGGTGCAATCTGTGCGCGCTGGGCTTAAAGCAGGAGGAGCAGACAACTTAAAAAACAATTAAAAATTTAGAAATAAGAAAAGAACTCTCCAGCAGACGCGTTCTGATCTTACCTGCGAGTCCCGCAGCTTTCCAGACGCGCCGGCGGATCCTGATATCCAGAGCTCACAGGGTTCTATAGTCCTCATGCGGCGCGCAGGCAGAACCGTGAGAGGTGGAACCTTATCAAGAACGAGAACGAGAACGAGAACAGCATTAAATCCAACAGCAGTTTGAGGAGAAAGTGAAGATGGTGGAGCGTAAAGGCGCAGAGGCCGAACAGCTTCCCAAAGCCGCTGCACTCTGACTGCTGAGCGCGCCGCCCGGCAGGTGGATGCCGTTTAATCATTTCTATATGCCCCGCCCAGGAGGCGGGGTTTATCGTGTTGACACACCCCCTCAGCAGGTGGGAGGGCTGAGCCACAGGGAAGAACCCGCTGCAGAGACTGCTGGCACATGGCACCGGGGGATTCTCATGTTCCTGAAGCTGTGAACACCTCAGGAGAAGCTTTAAGACTAAGCAGTCGGTTCGAATCTTATTGTCTATATATATATATATATATATATATATATATATATATATATATATATATATATATATATATATATATATATATAAATAGGGGCAGCACTGTGGTTTAGTGGTTAGCACGGTCGCCTCTTAGCATTAGGGATTCCCGGCTCGAATCCCAATCTGTGTGGAGTTTCCATGTTCTCCCCGTGTCCGCGTGGGTTTACTCCGGGTTCTCCGGTTTCCTCCCACAGTCCAAAAAAACATGGATCAAGTCAATTGAATTCTGAAATTGCCCCATATAGAGTGTGTCTGTGTGTGAGTGAGTTTGTGTCCAGCCCTGTCCTGGGTGTGTCATGCCAGCACCCAAAACTTTCTCCCCTGGATGGGCATGGGAAACCCCCCTGCGACCCTAGTACTGGCGATAGTTTGGACAAGCCTCCTATTTGCTCCATTTATTTTCCATGTTCTCAGTTCCACTTCCTGTAAACATGGACTTTGTAGTTCTACAATTCCAGACTGTAGTTCATCTGTTTGTGTTCTACAGTACATACTGTGTACGTCCCCTTTACTCTGTTCTAATGATCAGAACCCCAATAGTAGCACCACAGAGCAGGGGTTATTGGGTGGGTGCATTATTCCTATTCCAGCAGTGTCACTGAGGTGAAGAAATGAAACTCCAGCAGCACTGCTGCACTAAAACCCCCTCACCACATCAGTGTCACTGCAGAACAAGAAAGAAACAATCTGACAAGAAACAATCAAAATATTACAAATCTTATTTAAAAACCACCCCTATATCATGTTAAATTTCCTAAATTAATTCTTTATCCGCGGCACGGTGGCTTAGTGGTTAGCACGTTCGCCTCTCAGCGCTAGGGATTCCCGGTTCGAATCCCGACAAGAAACAATCCACCACCCAAATGATACCTGTTCTGTGATGCTCCTGACCAACAGAGAACAGAGAACCAACAGGGGACTAACAACAACACAGAACACAGATGAACTACAGTCTGGAATTGGAAAACTACAAAGTCCATCTATATGATAAGTGGAGGAAATGGATAATGGAGCAAGAAGAGGGCGTGTTCAAACTTTTGATTGGTACTGCACATCTTTATGGACCTTGGTTTGTGCACATAGATCTTTCTGTCACATGTTACAATAGTATTGGAAGCATTGTAAATGCTACACCACCCCTGAAACCATCAGGGTTAAGGGCTCTGCAGCTTATAATAGACTTGGTGTTTGAACATCCAACCTTCAGATTGATAGCCCAACACCCTAATCACTGAGCTACCACACCCATAATCATGGCACAATAATTATTGAATTATAAGGAATGCTTATTTAGAGCTTAACTGCTAAGATTAAATTACAAAAATATTTTCCTTAACCGTAACAGTGGAAACCTTACAGCTCGCTACATAACAGGTCCTAAATCTCCCAGAGTTTTTTTAAGGTCATCACAACAGACTTCATCTTTTACCTCTGGCTGTATAAATGTGATTTCCCATCATTTAAAAGCTCATTTCAAACCACATATGTTCTCACCTGCGCCGCGTCCTTCATCAGCTCTCTATTTAACACTCCTATCTCAGCGCCAACAGCGCACACACACAAAAAAGCAAGTATATGGAGCGAATCCTTTTCATGTCAGGACTATCTCAGCCTCGTTTTCCGTGCACTGCTGGATGAAAAGCGCAGTTTGACAATAGGGGACCTGGCACAGGCTAAATGGAAGTAAACTTTCAGTAAAAGCAGGCTGACTCACTTTTTGCTCTCTTGAACTCTGACAAGTTTGACAAGTTCTGCTTACAGATACTGAGAGGAACTACACGGCGCACTGAAGGCCTTCATCTTTTATTTGAAAAGACAGAGAAAAAAAACATGCCAGGTACAAGGATCATGCCTGAGAAGAAAACAACTTAATAATTAATTAAATAATGTATGAGCTGAACATGTGCATGTGCTTGGGTTGTGCAATATATTACGGCTTCTGTTTTCTGCATACATGTTCATATGGATAAAGCATGTGTGCATACATGTGCATGAATAAAGTGTGTGCATGCATGTGTATATGGATAAAGCATGTGTGCATGCTTCTGCAAATATACAGTAAAAATGTGCATGGGTATAACGGAATGTGTGTATACTTGTGCAAGAGTATGGTGTAAAACATGTGCGTTTATGTCCATGGCTGTACTGTAAGTTGTTTACATCCATGTGTAAAGTGTGAGATGTGTGCAATCATGTGCATGGGTATAATGGAATGTGTGTACACTCGTGCAAGAGTGTGGTGTGAAACATGTGCATTTGTGTCCATTACTGTACTGTAAGTTGTTTACATGCATGTATAACATGTATAGGGTGTGCATGCATGTGCATAGGTATAATGGAATGTGTGTATACTTGTGCAAGAGTATGGCGTGAAACGTGCATTTATAGAATGTGTGTATACTTGTGCAAGAGTAAAGTGTAAAACATGCATTTGTGTCCATTACTGTACTGTAAGTTGTGTACATCCATGTATAAATTGTGAGGTGTGTGCATGCATGTGCATGGGTATAATGGAATGTGTGTATACTCGTGCAAGAGTGTGGTGTAAAACATGCGCATTTGTGTCCATTACTGTACTGTAAGTTGTTTACATGCATGTATAACATGTATAGGGTGTGCATGCATGTGCATGGGTATAATGGAATGTGTGTATACTTGAGCAAGCATACACTGTAAAAATGTGTGCATACATGTATAAAATGTGAGCTTGTGTAAGAGTCTAGAGTGAAACGTGTGCCTTTGCGTTCATTGCTGTACTGTATGGTGTGTGCATGCATGTATAACGTTTGAGCAGTGTGCACGTTTGTGCAAGTGTATAGCGTAAAACGTGTGCGTCTGTATCGAGGGCTGCACTGTGAGGTGGATGCATACATGTGCATGGGTTTAATGGACTATGTGCATGCTTGTGCAAGAGTACAGTGTGACACGTGTGTTCATGGCTGTAGTGTAAGGTCTGTGCATGCATGTATAACGTGTACGCTGTGTGCATGTTGTGCAAGAGAACAGTGTAAAACGTGTGCATTCGTGTCCGTGGCTGCACTGTAAGGTGTGTTCATACATGTATAAAGTGTGCGCATGGGGATTATGGAATGTGTGCACACTTGTGTTTGCAGTCTCTGGTGTATGCAGGCATATGCACTGAACTAATATAGTTCCATCCATCTATCCATTATACCGCTTTATCCTATATAAGGGTCGCGGGGAGGTTCTCCATGCCCATCCATGGCGCTGGGCAGATACACCCAGGACAGCGCCAATCTATCGCTGGACGCCAATCAATCGCTGGACATACACTCACTCCCACAGACACACTCTATATGGGGCAATTTGGAGAACTTAATTGACTTGGACTGTGGGAGGAAACCGGAGAACCCGGAGGAAACCCACGCGGACACGGGGAGAACATGGAAACTGCACCCAGATGGGGATTCGAACTGGGAATCCCTAGCGCTGAGAGGCAAACGTGCCAACCACTAAGCTGCCATGCCGCCCCAACTAATATAGTTCCAATTTCCAATTGCCCCATATAGAGTGTGTTTGTGTGAGTGTGTATCCAGCGATGGATTGGCGCCCTGTCCTGGGTGTATCTGCCCAGCGCCCAAAACGTTCTCCCCTGGATGGGCATGGGGAACCCCCCCGCGACCCTAATATGGGATAAAGGTAATGCATGAATAGCTACTTTTAACAAAAAAGGTTAAGATGGCACTGGCATGTTATTTTACTTGAGGTCTGCTGTAGTGTAATAAGAGTGGAGCTGGGTTTCTGGTGGCCTCAAGGTTCTGCTGCCCGTCGGCTCATAATGCCAGTTGAAACCCACTGACTCGCACGTTATACGGATACTCCCTGTGGAAACACCGCTGAATGCAGTGTTTATTTACAAGCAGGCGATACCTCCGGAGTGGTGTGGCTGGCTGAAGCAATACATCCGCTGTAGTGCAGTACAAATAGAGTGCTATTCAGCGGAATGCACACTGGCGGGATCCCTTGGCGGGGGCCACCTGAGAGTACGATGTATGAAACAACTCGCTACCTGTCAAGAAGGAGGACGACGAACAATCAGCCGGGCTCAGGTGTCACTCAGAGGCTGGTCATGTGAAACTTCAGAGACAGGCAGATACAGGACCTTCAATAAGAATGAGAATAAAAAAAGAAGGACAGGGGTATAAAGGATTCCTACAGACACCATGGAGCCACTGCCGCTTTTAAATATTCATTCAAAGATTTCTTATGCTCTTAAGATTTATTATGCATAGGCTTTTGGGTGCAGATACATTGCATTATGGGAAGACACCCAGGGTTGGAGTTGGTCCCTATAGATTATCTCATCTATTGGGTCGCAGTGCTGGATCTCCATGTCTGTCCTGAAGGGAACGTTCACTGGGCAGAAACACCCAGGACAGGGTGCTTAATCCATCGGTGGGTGCACATACACACACACACACACACACACACACACGCACACTATCCATCCATCCATTATCTTCCTCTTTATCCTCTATTAGGGTCGCGGGGGGGTCCCCATACCCATTCAGTTGAGAACGTTTCGGGCGCTGGGCAGACACACCCAGGACAGGGCGCCAATCCATCACTAGGCACACACTCACTCACACAAACACACTCTATATGGTGCAATTTGGAGAAATCAATTGATCTTGATCCATGTTTTTGGACTGTGGGAGGAAACTGGAGAACCCGGAGGAAACCCACTTGGACATTGGGAGAACATGGAAACTCCACCCAGATTGGGATTCGATCCGGGAATCCCTAGCGCTAATATTATTAATTAATAAACTAATATAATATCATTTAAACTATATTGTCATGCAGATTACTGCAACTGCTACTTAAAAAAGGCGTAGTGGTTGGCATGTTCTCCTCTCAGCGCTGGGGATCCAGGTTCCAATCCCGATCTGGGTGGAGTTTCCATGTTCTCCCCGTGTCCACGTAGGTTTACTTCGGGTTCTCCAGTCAATACAGGAATGGCATAGTTAGCATGCCCGCCTGTCGACTCATGGAATCAATGTTTGAATCCTGGATGGAGTTTCCATGTCCTCCCTGTGTCCGTGTGAGATTTCTCCCACAGTCCAAAAACATTGATTCAAGGTGAATTGGCTGCTCTTCACTGCACCATCTAAAATGCCCCTATATTACAGTATGTGTATCTATAATATGAGTGTGTGCATGCCCAGCAATGGATTGACCCCCCCCCCTACCACCATAGTAGAAAATTAGGTGGAGGACACTGAGATGAGGTTTTGAGGTTGTAATTGGAAAAAACAGACATTTTCACATGATGTATGATGACCTACGACATTCACTGTATATTTAAATTCTGTTTTTGAAGTCACCATTTTGGTCCGATTTGGAAAATCTTGCCACACTGTTACTGAGCTTAGAAAGTCAATTGTATTTTCTCTGAATTATCTGCCCAGTCGTTACTGGTTGACTGTACTTTTTGTCCCCGGGGCAGAAATGTATGAGCGTGAAGGTAAAAACTAAACTTTTCTCATATAAATGCTAATGAGTAAAGGACCGGGCGCTCCTGCGCAGACTTCAGCGCTATCTTGCCGTAGTGTGCGGCTCTTATTGAAGCAGTGAGATTACAACATATTCCTTCATTAAACTCGACAAACCTGGGGTATTTGTGTAAGAATGGGATGTAAGGATTATTGGGGCGGGCGAGCGGGTGCTGAAAGTGGGGGTGGTGGCGCTGGTGGGTGGCTGAAGCAGGTTGGCGAGTCTGCATTCATTATTCATATTATTCTGCCTTCATTTATTAGCTCACAACTTCTAATACTAATGAAGCATTGTGAAGTTCCTTATTTAATATTGAGGGTTCTGTAGATAACGAATGGATGTGTGAACATCACGGTGAGAAGAAGCTGACTCCCTGAAGCTGAAAAAGTCATTTGGATCAAACAAACCCAGTCCTTGATGTTGTTTTCCTGCTATTTTCCTATTATTTTTTATAACCCGGGACAGGGTACCCATCCATCACTGGGCACACACATACAGTATTATACAAGGGAAATTTAGATGGGGCAAATTAGAGCAGTCAATTTACCTTAAACAGGGCGGCACGGTGGCTTAGTGGTTAGCACGTTCGCCTCAGCACTAGGGATTCCCGGTTCGAATCCCGATCTGGGTGGAGTTTCCATGTTCTCCCCGTGTCCGCGTGGGTTTCCTCCAGGTTCTCCGGTTTCCTCCCACAGTCCAAAAACATGGATCAAGTCAATTCATTTCTCCAAATTGCCCCATATAGAGTGTGTCTGTGTGAGTGAGGGTGTGCCCAGTGATAGATTGGCGCCCTGTCCTGGGTGTATCTGCCCATCGCCCGAAACGTTCTCCCCTGGATGGGCATTTGGAACCCCCCCCCACCACCACCACAACCCTAGTAGAGGATAAAGCGGAAGATATTGAATGAATGAATGAACCCAGGACAGGGTGCCCATCCATCACTGGGCACACACTCGCTCACACACACACATATAGAAGTATACAAGGAAAATTTAGATGGGGCAAATTAAAGCAGTCAATTTACCTTAAACCTGTTTTTGGACTGTAGAAGGAAACCAAAGAACCCAGAGTAAACCCTCACAGACTCCCCGAAGCTGAAAAAGTCATTTGGATCAAACAAACCCAGTCCTAATGTTGTTTTCCTGCTATTTTGTAAATGCATTGCTCTTAGTGTTAAAAATAAATATATAATCCTCTTATTATTTCATCTCATCTCATTATCTTCTGCATAATCCTCTGCTGGGCGTGAGGAGGGGTTTCCCGTGCCCATCCAGGGGAGAACGTTTCATACACAGAGGACAGGAAACCAATCCATCGCTGCCCCCATTGCCCCACCTGCATTAGCTGTAATAATCTCATTTCATTATTTTACGCTTAATCCTTTACTAGGGACTGGGGGGGGGGGGGGGGCATTTAGGGGAGAACATTTCGGGCACTAGGCAGATAACCCAGAACAGGGTGCCCAGCCATCACTGGGCACACACTCACTCACACACTCACATACAGTACTATACAAGGGAAATTTAGATGGGGCAAATTCCGCTTTATCCTATTTTAGGGTTGCCCATGCCCATCCAGGGAGGAAGTTTCGGGCGCTGGGCAGATACACCCAGGACAGGGTGCCAATCTATTGCTGGGCACACACTTACTCACACAAACACACACACAGACACACTCTATATGGGGCAATTTGGAGAATTCAATTTACCTTCAACCATGTTTTTCTACTGTAGGAGGAAACCGAAGAACCTGGAGGAAACCCACGCGGACACGGGCAGAACATGGATGTAGTTAATATTATGAAAAATACAGAACATTAAAAGATGGCAGCACGGTGGCTTAGTGGTTAGCATGTTCTCCTCCAGGTTTTAATCCCAATCTGGGTTTCCTGTTCTCCCTGTGTCCACGTGGGCTTCCTGCAGGTTCTCTGGTTTCCTCCCAAAGCCCAAAAACATGGTCAATTGAGTTCTCCAAATTGCCCCATATAGAGTGTATTTGTGTGTGTGTATGAGTGAGTGTGTGCCCAGCAATAGATTGGCGCCCTGTCCTGGGTGTATCTGCCCAGCACCTGAAACGTTCTCCCCTGAATGGGCATGTCGAACCCCTCCTGACCCTATCAATCCGTCCATCCATCCATTATCTTCCGCTTTATCCTCTATTAGGTTCGCGCAATCCACCCAGATTGGGACTCGAACCAAGAATCCCCAGCGCTGAGAGGCGAACGTGCTAACCACTAAGCCACCGTGCACCCCCCCCCCCCCCCCCCCTAATAGAGGATAAAGCGGAACATAATGGATGGACAGAACACTAAAAGAATACAATAAACCACACATTGGGAGAACAGGCAACACCCTGGCAGCACTGACCTCTTACAGCAACCCAAATCTCTAACGCACGTCTGCAGGCCTTTCTGAGAGGAGTTTGCATGCAGACTGTCAATGTGCTCTAATGTTCTAATGTTCTAATGTTCTACTGGGATCTCAGAGTTTTTCCACAGCTCCAAACATGTAGTGTAAGTCAGGTGAACATGACAAACATCTCCTGTATGTGTGTTAATGTGTCTTTTGTGCGTCCGCCCTACGTCGGACTGGGAAACTGTCCAAGGATCTTTCTCCCAATGAGCTCTGGGATAGGCTCCAGCAAGCCTTGTGACGCTAATTAGGATAAACGGCTTGTAAACGCAATGAAAGGCTACTGTGGGAACGACCTTTTTGAAGAGACCCTTCTTCTTTAAACATGACTTCTCTCCACAAAGTGGGCTTCATAAAGACATGTTTGAAGGATCACGTTCCTCCACATCCAACAAATCAAACACATTTAAGGTCAATTCAGTTAAATTTAATAAACTAAGAGCCTCATGAGCGCGACGAGTCCCGAGTTTCATGTAAAGCTTCGTGGCGAAGCTTTCAAACCATAATGTTCTCACCCAGAGGATTTCAGTGGGAACCTGGCAACATATGAGGATCGCAGTTATGCTTCTGGTTTATGAGCTTCTGAAATTCTGAGAGATTAGAACAGCCGACTCTCAGCGCTGGGGATCCAGGTTCAAATCCTGATCTGGATGTTCTCCTCGTTTTCTCCGGTTCACTTCCACAGTCCAAAAACACGGATTCAAAGTGAATTGTCTGCTATATGGGCGGCAGGGTGGCTTAGTGGTTAGCATGTTCTCCTCTCAGTGTTTCCATGTTTACCCCATGTCTGCGTGGGTTTCCTCCAGGTTCTCGGGTTTCCTCCCACAGTCCAAACACATGGATCAAGGTCAATTGAATTCTTCAAATTGTCCCAATGTTGCTCTGTGTGAGTGAGTGTGTGCCCAGCAATTGGCGCCCTGTCCAGCGCCCGAAACGCTCCATCCTGGATTGGCATGTGGAACCCCCCCCCTTCCCACAGCCCAAGAAGGGGATAAAGCGGAAGATAATAGATGGATAGTTCATTCGTTCAACAGTTTTAATTTTAGAAAATCTTTAATTTTCTTTAAGATGACGCTGTGGGATTAAACACACTGTTTCTTTGTGACCTTGAAATTGGAACCAGACTCACAGCCTCTTTCATTCTTCATGTTACTGCTTAACCAACTAATAAAAGTAAATAACGTGGTAAAAAAAAACCTGTGTTTTTACCCAACTGCCTTCTGAATTAGATCCAGTTTCCTGTTTTTTAATGCTGGAGGGGATGGAAAAAAAATGATTCGGACTTCCAGACTTCCAATCCACATGCAGGAATATTTTTTAAATCTCATTTCGTTTCTTTAGAAAGTGAATTAAACTACGGAGGAGCTTGGTGCAGAAAGAGAGACGGCATTCGGTTGAACTGAAACGAGCTCGGAGTCAAATCTGCAACACATGCTGAGCGAGTCTGCTGGAGTTCAGCTAATTCAATAACCCAAAGCCATGTCCAGTTTTAATATGAACCTCCCTGCATACCGGGGACACTCCCCCCCCCCAACCTCTACGAGCAAGCAATGAACAAATAAACTCCTGTCATGATGTTGATATTATTTACAGGTTTGTTCAGTAACTCTGGTACATATTTCACATTAGAACTGAAAAAATTTCAACTCTTCGTTTACATCATTAAACTTATTCCTTATCAATGTAAACAAAAGACACATGAAAAATATTATAAAGCCTGAGATCAGTTACATGCCATGTTGATCAAAATATAACATACGTGTTCTCTACTGAATCTGATCCCCAAACCATCTACACACATCAGCAAAAGCAGCTAACTTTATAGTTAACTAGTGAGTTACAACCCAAAAGTGGGTTAAGGACCAGTTCCGGGTGGGTCACGGCCCGCTCCTGCAAAATAAATCCATCCATTCATTATCTTTCGCTTTATCCTCTATTAGGGTCGTGGGGGGAGGGAGTTCCCCATGCCCATCCAGGGCAGAACGTTTTGGGCACCTGGCACATACACCCAGGACAGGGCGCCAATCTATCAGTGGACACACACTCACTCAAACACACACAAACACACTCTACATGGGTCAATTTGGAGCATTCAATTGACCTTGATCTATGTTTTTGGACTGTGGGAGGAAACCGTAGAACCCGGAGGAAACCCACACAGTCACGGGGAGAACATGGAAACTCCACCCAACTCCACCCATTCGAACCGGGAATCCCTAGTGCTGAGAGGAGAACATGCTAACCACTAAGCAACCATGCTGCAAAGGCAAAATAAATAATTTTTTTAAATTACAAAAATTAATGTAATTAATGAAATACTATTAACACTCATCTGATGTTGTACTCGTCTTTTATGTTGAAAATAAAGAGACAGGTCAGACGAGCGCAGCATTCTCCATTGTAACCATGGTAACCATGCCAGTTACCCTTCTCTTTAAATTTGTGATGTTCGGAGGCAAAATGCCGAAACGCAAATATAACCTAGAGTATTTCAAATGTGGCTTTTCGTTCATTGAGGACAAGTTTCTCAAAAATAATACTCTTGCATTCCCTTTGCATGCAAACTTTTGTTTAAAGCTTTTTTAAAAAAGGTATTTTTTATTTATTCATTCATTCATTCATTCATTCATTCATTATCTCCCGCTTATCCTCTATTAGGGTCGTGGTGGGGTTCCCCATGCCCATCCAGGGGAGAACGTCTCGGGCGCTGGGGATACACCCAGGACAGGGCGCCAATCCATCGCTGGGCACACACTCACTTACACAGACACACACTATAGGGGGCAATTTTGAGAATTCAATTAACTTGTTCCATGTTTTTGGACTGTGGGAGGAAACCGGAGAACCCGGAGGAAACCCACGCAGACACGGGGAGAACATGGAAACTCCACCCAGATGGGGATTTGAACCGGGAATCCCTAGCGCTGAGAGGCGAACGTGCTAACCACTAAGCCACCATGCCGCCCTGGTATTTTTCAAAAAATATATATTTGTTTGTATTTATTTACATTCTATAAAAGGGGGTCGTGACTTATTCACTATGACAAAATGTTGGCATCGTGCTGAGAACAGGTGAGAACCTCGGATCTAAACATAGGATGCATAAGACTATTTTAGTAATGTACTATTAAAAAAACACCTCTCGAAAGACACTTTGCTTCGTCCCAACTTCCAGTATGACTGTGTTCACAATATTGGTGTAACCCATTTATTATTTTAGCTTTATAAGCTCTGCTGGACTCTCTACCTTTACCCCCTTACACTCACCCCTCATCTTACCACAAAAGAAATCCCCATTATGACAGGACAGCATAAAAACACACACACTGGGAAGAATTTTGCTGAACTTCCAGATGAAAAATGACTGTTTTCCCACAGAGTTTATTCAGCAAGGCCATATTTCGAGAGCGGTAACATTCCTACTCGCGCCTTTCTATTGCTGTAAAAGTGCAGCCTTGTCAAATAGGATGCCCCACCCATGTATGTCATAGCTCTGAGGAAGTGGAATAATGTTCTGAGTGTGTCTAGGAACAACCTTATACCACCTACAGACCTCAGTGTGCTATTAAATGAACACTGAGTGTGAGGTATTGACATTGTGGCTATAATCCAGTGTTTTAAAAATCCAAGAACACTGCGATCGCTGCTCAGCGGCTCAACAGTCAGCGCTCACTGTTATCTATTTCTTCTCTTTGTGATCCACCAAACATCAAGAGGAACCAGATCTGGAGTCCAGTCGGGCCAGCTCAGCACTCACGGTGCGTCTACAAAGCCCCACTGTTGTAGCGTGTGCAGAATGACTGCTGGTATTGTGTAGATGAAACAACCATGAACTTCATGAGAAAAGCCAATGCTTTCATGGCAGGTCTCTCAAATCGTCAGGGATACCTTCGCACATCCAAAAGTCTTCAGATGATGACAATTAGCTTTTAGAAAACCTTTGCCGATGACAGTTAGGATGGACAGTTTCATCTGACACCGACGAGTTAAATGTCCGTTGGTCCTAAAAACAAGATGAGGCAAAAAATTAATTCATGAAATTGAACTCTGTCTTTCTCTTTGTGAAATAAAGTTTAATCCATCCATTATGTTCCACTTAATCCTATATAAGTATCACAGGGGTGCCCCCCCCCATGCCTAAACCAGGCTGAGCAGATACACCAAGTTTCATGTTATATTTCTGTTCCAAGGTAATCTAAAGTACTCCTGAGCCCATGTTACTATATTTGTTATTGTAGATTAACATATTCTTATGCAATAAAGTCATGAAGGACACACAGGTGATACACATGCTACCCTTCTTCACAATATCATATAGATACAGATTATTATTTATATAATATTTTATTAGATTTTATTATATAACATATCCTAATTAGGGTCGCAGATGTGAGAATACACTAGAAAGGTCCGCAATGTATTCAATATACTATAGCTAAGAAGGTGGGAGGTACGGGGCATAGTGTTTAGCACGACAACCCTCAGTGCTGGGGGAAAACCACACCAATGGAAGCCTAGTAGAAGATTAAGCGGAAGATAATGTGATGAGAAAGTGGTTGAGCCAATCGGCGTTTAGAACGCAATGTGTAAAATCTTTGTCATGCATATTTTACCAAATGCAATTTGTATAGTTAAAGTTAAGAGAAAATGTATAACCTACATAAAATGCTGGTAGGGTGTAACCTTAGAACCACAGAGGGGATAGGCCCTGGTACCTCACACATTAGGGCAAAACACTGATCTCATACAATGTGACTTGTTTAAATTTAAAACTATGACATGGGTTCACCATGGCATTTTTCCTAAAACTCATTGTTGCGCGCGCACACACACACACACACACACACACACACACACACACACACACACACACACACACACACACACACACACACCCATTTAACTGTATCCTGGAAACAGACACAACTGTTAAAGTATCATTTTCCTGAATCCACCTTTTTCCTCAGAACACTGACTCATTCTCTATCGATGCCCACTCTTGACTTGTGATGAGGGTTAATTATAAATCACCTAATCAATTATGTCATAATTTAAGCATGTTTTAAACCAGCCATATAGCTTTCAACATTGGAAAAATAATCGAAATCCTGTAGAAGATATTATTACTCACTATTGTCAAGTATTCCCGGTTCGAATCCCCATCTGGGTGGAGTTTTCATGTTCTCCCCGTGTCCACGTGGGTTTCCTCCGGGTTCTCCGGTTTTCTCCCACAGTCCAAAAACATGCATCAAGTCAATTGAGTTCTCCAAATAAACCCGTATAGAGTGTGTGTGTGTGTATGTGTGCCCAGTGATGGGTTGGCGCCCTGTCCTGGCTGTATCTGCCCACTGCCCAAAACATTCTTCCCTGGATGGGCATGGGGAACCCCCCCGTGACCCTAATATAGGATAAAGCAAAAAATAATGAATGAATAAATGAATAATATAATAATATAATTTTTTTGCTCCACTTATTGTCCATGTTCTCAGTTCCACTTCCTGTAAAGATGGACTTTGTAGTTCTACAATTCCAGACTGTAGTTCATCTGTTTGTGTTCTACAGTACATACTGTGTACATCCCCTTTACTCGGTTCTAATGGTCAGAACCCCAATAGTAGCACCACAGAGCAGGGATTATTGGGTGGGTGCATTATTCCTATCCCAGCAGTGTCACTGAGGTGGAGAAATGAAACTCCAGCAGCACTGCTGCACTAAAACCCCCTCACCACATCAGTGTCACTGCAGAACTTACAAGAAACAATCCACCACCCAAATGATACCTGTACTGTGATGCTCCTGACCAACAGAGAACA
>JAFMOD010000630.1:498002-524975 GCA_019802435.1 Corydoras maculifer
CAGAACATTAACAGAACTACAGTGTACAGTGTATACTCTGCAGGTCTATGATGTCATGAATTCCTGAAAAATTGGCATTCGCTGGTTTGCTGGATCATGCAGAACCATGTCCTCCCCCTGGCTCTGTACTGTGTTAGCTGTTCCCGGCTTGAAGATGAAAAATTAAAAGCTTTTAGTGCAAATGAACCGTCATGGCTGACTTCCAAGAGCACCATTCACTCACTGTAATTACAACAGTGCTTTCTCCGAACATCAGAGCGTAACCCGCGTTACAGACATGGCAGCCATTCACAACTAATAACAGCTTGTTGATGTTCCTCAGTGCTATGCATTGTAGCAGATAATTAACACGCTGACATTAGTCTTACATGGGCGTGTTTCTGAAAGTTGCATCGTCTGTTATTCTGGTAAAACATGCTTTTTTTATAAATATAATGTATTTTTGTTCCATATGTCTTACAGTGAAGGTGGAGGTTTGGAGGGAAAGGGAGCTGGGGCAATTCAGTGATGCACCGGTGTGGACATCAGTACCGTCATCGTGATGTTTGTAGTTGAGGGGTCTTGTTGTAACAAACAATACAATCCTAGTTTAGGGAAGGCCTTTACGTTAGGGATGTTAATGGTCTATGAGTGTGGTAGTTCAGTGCTTAGAGGCTAATAAGCACTATAGGGTGTGGTAGCTCAGTGGTTAGGGTGTTGGGCTATCAATCTGAAGGTTGGTGGTTCGAAGTTACAATGTGGGTCCTTGAGCAAGACCCTTAACCTTCATTGCTCCAGAGATGTTGTGATTAACCCTGTGCTCACCTTGTAAGTCACTTTGGATAAAGGTGTCTGCTAAATGACCAAATGTAATGTAAATGTAATAATCTGAAGGTTGTGGGTTCAAATCCCAGGTTCACTGAAGTTACCGTGACCCTCATTGCTCCAGGGGTGCTGTATGTAACCCTGTCTTCTGACCCCAATACTTTGGGGGATACTTTGGATAAATGTGTCTGCTAAGTGACTCTGTAGATCCCTGACTTTAACCCACTGCAGTCTATTAACTATTAAACTAATAATAATTAGTGCCATTAGTTTGACAGCGGGCGGCACGGTGGCTTAGTGATTAGCATGTTCTCCTCTCAGCGCTAGGGATTCGCGGTTCGAATCACAATCTGGGTGGAGTTTCCATGTTCTCCTCGTGTCCGCATGGGTTTTCTCCGGGTTCTCCGGTTTCCTCCCACAGTCCAAAAAAATAGATTGAGGTCAATTAAATTCTCCAAATTGCCCCATATAGAGTGTGTTTGTAAGTGAGTGTGTGCCCACTCACTTACAATTGGATCACTTGGATTGGCGTCCTGTCCTGGGTCTATCTGCCCAGCGCTTGAAACGTTCTCCACTGGATGGGCATGGGGAACCCCCCATGACCCTAGTAGAGGTTAAAGTGGAAGATAATGGATGGATGGACAGTTTGCCATCAGTTAATTATCTTATTGATGTCCTTGAATGAATGGCCACAATCACACACAGACCCACACACAAACACACACACTTTTTTATGCATTGTGGAAACCTTACTTAGACTTCCATACATTTCATAGAGACTTACCCAAACCCTAACCCTGAATATAGCCATAACATTAATCACAACCTTCATAAACTAACCACAACTGTAACCACACAACACGATTTCCCTTTAAAACTGAATAAATTACATTGTAGGAGGCAGCTTGTGGTCCCCTAAATGCAAGTGTGGTCCCCCAACAGTGTTCTATATATCTGCATACACACATTATATATTTTGTAAAGCTTAACAAAGCAAAAGAACCTTAACGCTGCCACACCACACACACTACACCCCATACCCACCTCCCTGAGGCCCTATGACATAGTGATTATATAATAAATATGACCTTCATATCATATCACATCCAGAACACTGTACTGTACACTGATTCCCAACCTCCAGAATCTCTCGTTTTCTGCCAGCAGACAACAGGAGGTTCTTTTTGCTGCTTTGCCAACTGCACAGTTGTTTTCTTTTCTCTCCCCCAGAAACTGCAGAACAAACCCACTACACCCAGGCTGAGGCCTGACAGGAAACATTCATGCTTTCCACCTTTCTCCAGGCACTCCCGGACAAGTTTCACTACTTCGTGGTTTTCCTTTTGTGAGCTTAATCACATCCCTTTTTTTAGTGGAATAATAACAGTTCTACCAGGGTGTACAATCAACTCTTTCTTACTTGCATTAAACAATTTTGGGTTGCACTTCATGATGCAGCAGTTGACTGTAATGAATATCCAAAACGTCCCTCGAGACCAAGTGGCTGTGTACATTGTTTTTTTCAGCAATTGTTACACATTCTGAAGGTTGTGAACGGCGTTCACTGAAGTTACCAATGTGGGACCCTGAGCAAGACCCCTAACCCTTATTGGTCCTGAGGGGGCTGTATCATGACTGACTCTGTATTCTGACCCCAATCATCATGTTGGGACATTTGCCTTATGCTTAATTGGGGTTACAAGGGTCTCGGGGGGGTTCTCCATGCCAATCCAGTGGGGAACATTTCATGCGCTGGGCAGATACACCCTGGGCAGGGCACCTGGGGAGAAAATGGAAACTCCACCCTGATCAGGATTCAAACCTGGATCTCCAGTACCGAAAGGTAAACGTACTAACCACCATGCCACTCTAATGTAAACATATGATAAATACAAGCTAGTTGACTCCAACACAGGTGGCACGGGGGATCCAGGTTCGAATCCCAATCTGGATGCTGTTTCTGTGTTCTCCCTGTGGGTTTTCTAAAGGTTCTCTGGTTTCCTCCTACAGTCCAAAAACATGGATTCAAGGCAAATTCAATGGTTCAAATTGTCCTTGGTGTATCTGCCAAGTGCTCCAAACGTTCTCCCAACCCTATTAGAGGATTAAGAAGAAGATAATGAATGAATGAATGAATGCAACACAAGAATCAAAGCAATTATTGTGTGATCCCTGATGCCCCCCCTCTGTTCCAACTTGTATAATGCTTTTAGGGTTTTTGAGGGAACTTTGTCTTATGCTGAATTTGATGACAGGGAACTTGCACAACTCCTGATCTTCAGCGGTTACCTTTGCTTTAAGTAGAAATGACAAAGAAGCCCTTTCATCTTTAGGAATTCAAAGTGCCTCTCGCCTCCGAGCCGTTTCCAGCTGTGTACTTGTGGAGGGCAATTTTCTCTTGCCACACCTCGACAAGCTACTTAGCGAAGTCAGCTGACTTGTTTCTTTCGTGTTAAAAAGGTCAGGTGAAAATGTGTAAATGTTGCAGGTTACACAACAGGTGAGAAGGTTCAGGGATCAAACAGGTATCACTTTACGGAACCCTAGACAGTTTTAGCCTGAGACTCTTTTGTCGTCTTTGTCGGGTTTCCATTACACTTTCAAAAAAAAGACAAACCAGAAACAGGATTCAACCAAATTCCAGTCGCTAGTAGTTCCATCTCATATTATTCCTATCCCAGCAGTGTCACTAAGGTTGAGAAATGAAACTACAGCAGCCCTGCTGCACTAAAACCCCCTCACCACATCAGTGTCACTGCAGAACAAGAAAGAAACAATCAAAATATTACAAATCTTATTTAAAAACCACCCCATATCATGTTAAATTTCCTAAATAAATTCTTTATCCATAGAAAACAAATTTAATTAATTACCACAAATTAGCTAATGAATTGGTATTTTTTTAATTGATTCATGTCGACGATGAAAAATTGTAATAATATTATAATAATATTAATAGGCGGCACGGTGGCTTGGTGGTTAGCACGTTCGCAGTTCGTTTCCATGTTCTCCCCGTGTCTGTGTGGGTTCCCCATGCCCATCCAGGGGAGAATGTTTCGGGCGCTGGGCAGATAAACCCAGGACAGGGTGCCAATCCATCGCTGGGCACACACTCACTCACACAAACACACTCTATATGGGGCAATTTGGAAAACTCAATTGACCTCAATCTATGTTTTTGGACTGTGGAAGAAAACCGGAGAGCCCGGAGGAAACCCACGCAGACACGGAAAGAACATGGAAACTCCACCCAGATGGGGATTCGAACCGGGAATCCCTAGTGCTGAGAGGAGAACATGCTAACCACCAAGCCACCGTGCCACCACATAAAATTATAACATAATTAATTTTTAACAAAAATTAAGATGCAGAAACAGAAATAAATGTGTGTTTTAGTTTCAGATTAATCGGATAACGGGGTAGTGGGTGAAATAGCGTTTGCAAACTTTTTACAAGACAAACAGATGAAGCTAATACAGGGATAGTAATAATAAAAATAATAACCACCCAAATGATCTGTTCTGTGATGCTCCTGACCAACAGAGAACCAACAGGGGACTAACAACAACACAGAACACAGATGGACTACAGTCTGGAATTGTAGAACTACAAAGTCCATCTGTATGATAAGTGGAGGAAATAGACAGAGTTTTGGAATTTATTACATTACATTTACATTTGGTCATTTATCCAAAGCGACTTACAAGGTGAGCACAGGGTTCATCACAACATCCCTGGAGCAATGAGGGTTAAGGGTTTGCTCAAGGACCCACATTGGTAACTTCAGTGGACCTGGGATTTGAACCACCAACCTTCAGATTGATAGTCCAACACCCAACCACTGAGCTACCGCACCCCTATTGAACATAAAAAGACATTAATTGCATTATTTGTAAGGTTTGACAGTAGAGCAAGAAGGGGGCGTGTCCAAACTTTTGACTGGCACTGGAAGTATTAAAATTTCTTATACATTTGTTCTGATTGCTGATAAATGCACCTGGGAGTCTTTTCATCTTCTTGTTTTGTTATATGCTTCTCGGCATCGACTTCACCGCACGTCATGCTCAAGATGAAAGGCCAGCGCGTCTGATTTTCACCATGCCATACAAAGAGCCATCAGATTACATTTTAGCAGGCGAGACTCTGGGATGTGCATGTGGGTTGAGTCCGGGTCTGTCTCAGCAGTGAGGGGGACTTTTACTCCAATAGAAACCTCACATTCTCTCAAGTCCTTTGAAAAAAATGCAGCTGTAATTGATGCAGCGTGCTTGTCATGCCAACGTTATCTCATCTCAGCTGGTCTTTTGTGTGTATTATCGCAACCCACATAAGCATCTTCCCGTTAATTAGCTGCTCTGTGATGAGACCAGGGCCTCTGTCATCCAACACGCTAAGCTCCCGCCACTTTACTTGATGATACGGGTATCTGCAGGAGATCGTTATCAGGGCACTCTCGATTGATAACAGGAATCCATCGCATGTCTCGTGTTTGTTGTTCGAGTAAAAACACGGGCAATCAAGGAACCAGAACAAACATTGGGCAGAAACATACTCCTCAAACCTGACACCTGGCATCACCTGAGAGCTGCATCGAGGATTAGAAGAGGGAAAGCAGGTAGAGGACTGATAGCTGTGATTGGAGTTTTCCTGCAAAAATTAAGCTTTTTGCCAAACAACTGTAACCATGGTAACCATATAATATAGCAATAAAATATGACTAATACTGTTGTGGGATGGGCGTCCGTTTCAGGTGCCAACCTGAGCGGCAGCATCTTCAATAGATCAAGAATTTCCTTCAGAATAAAATCAGCAAGTCTGCAAACAAGTACTTAAGTCAGTAAGTATGTTAGTAGGTAAATAAGACAGTAAGTAAGTTCTTAAATAAGTTATTTCTAAATAAATAAGTCAGTAAGTCTGCAAGTAACTAAATTTCTAAGTAAGTAACTGAGTTCTTAAGTACTCAAGTCAGTAACTAAGACAGAAAGTAAGTTATTCAGTAAGTAATTGCTTAAGTAAGTCTGTAATAAGTTAGTTATCAGTAGGTTATGTCACATTGTTGTAGCCCATAACCTAAAGGTCCCAGGTTCGATTCCTAGCAAACATTCCTAAAAATTCCTACCAGACCATCAGGACCTATATAACATCCGCTGTCTGAGAAAATCTAGTGGCATCATCAAGGACCCCACTCACTCTAGCCATTGCCTTTTCTTGCAGTTGCCGAGTGGGAAGAGGCTCAGAAGCTTAAAGACCAGAACCAGCCGGTTTAGGAACAGCTTTTTCCCACAGGCAACCAGACTAAGGAACAGCCAATAGAACTGTGAACTGCTTATACCTGGACAATTTCCATCTACATACACACCACACCTTGCACTTTACTGCACAGCACCCACATACACTCCCACATACACCCTCTTCCATACCCTTCTCATATTTTATATTTTAAATTTTTATATTGAATATATATATTTAATATATATTATATATCATATTTAATTTAATTTTTTTAAAATTTATTGTATATTTTCTTTCTTATATTTGTAAATATCGCTTTTTCTAACAATAAAAATCCTTGAACAAAGGTCTTTTCAAAATAGAATCTCAATGTCTTCCTCATATCTGCATGAATACTCATGTTCCACAAGAAATAAAGTCAACTGAAGATACGTACTAAATTGCCCGACCCCTTTATGTCTATATCACGGTTCTGTTATGTTATGGTTCTTGTTGTCACATATGTGCTGTGCTTAAGGTGTTTTTTTTTTTTGGAACAAGGTAACATCAACATCACCATCATCATCATCATCATCATCATCATCAAGAATCAGCGTAAATCCTCTAATAAACTTCTACAAATGACGCTTACATCCAGACATAAAAACGAATTAATATCAGCCTCCTTTCCCCCATAACTGCCACAATCAAGGCTTTATTATATCTACATGTCAATGAGGAGTTGTTGATTTGTATGTTTTTCATTTGGAACGCAGCCCGGGTTTTATTAAAATGATGTCTTTTCATTTCATGCAAATGTTATTCTCAAAGAGACAGACACACAACACATAATTAATCTAATTTTCAAAACCCTGAAGTTTCTTTAGTGTTTCACATCTATAAATCACTTTATCCTCAACCACCCCAAACACCCCAAACACCCCAAACACGCCGAACCCCAACAAAGCAGCACACTGCCAGAGAACTTAAATCTGCTGCTGGAAACAAAACTTTCAAAGCAGCATGAATCCAAACTTGGTGTGTTGTCCGTGGAAATACGGCCATGGATTTACACGACAATGGCTTTTCGCAGGAGGCGGAGCAGGGATCGTAGGGGAACGCATGCCTTTAGATGACCTCTGACCCCCTCCGACTGAGCAGAGTGACCTGCCATGCTGGAGATTTACATACTAACAGGGACACACTAATATAAGAGGCACTATGGGAAGGTTAAAGTCAGTGGGTGAGCAACGAGTGTGAGTGTGTGTGTGTGTGTGTGTGTGTGTATACGTGCGTCTGTTTCCCTGCTGCTACATGCACATGGATTTAGATTAAGGATACCCCGCGGAACAGGGGACAGAGGTTGTTTTGTTTTTTAATTAAACATTCAGAACCCCTGGGGTCAGTTCACAGAACCTAAAGCACCTTGTCATCTCTAAAGGAACGCTAAAGGAACTTTTTGGCACATTATAACCTGTATTTGTATCTTTTGAACGTTTACTAAGAACACGAATAACTGGAAAAAAAGCTTGATGGATGTTCAATGTAATCACAATTGGCAACTGGTTGAACTTAATGTTATAGATTATAGATAGTGTGTATGTGTGTTTGGGGGGAGGGGGTTCCCATGCCTATCCTGCAGAGTGCTGGGCAGATACACCCACGAGAGGGTTCCAATCTATCGCTGGGCACACCCTCATGTTTAAATTAACCCATAATGTTGAAATCAATAAAAAAGGCTTTAAAAATGAGAAATTAAAATTTTCGTGTTTAGAAATTTTGTTTGTCCAATGTGTTTTAGGTTCCTTTATTGCTTTAATAAAACAGTTAAAAAACATTCATTCATTCATTCATTCATTCATTCATTCATTATCTTCCGCTTTTATCCTCTATTAGGGTCGCGGGGGGTTCCCCATGCCCATCCAAGGGAGAACATTTCGGGCGCTGGGCAGATACACCCAGGACAGGGCGCCAATCCATCGCTGGGCACACACTCACACACACATACACACTCTATATGGGGCAATTTGGAGAAATCCATCGATTTGATCCATGAAATCCACACAGACACGGGGAGAACATGGAAACTCCACCCAGATGGGGATTCGAACCGGGAATCCCTAGCGCTGAGAGGCGAACGTGCTAAACACTAAGCCACCAGTTAAAAACAATGTAATAAAAAAACTGATAAATGCGTTCATTCATTCATTCATTCATTATCTTCCGCTTATCCTCTATTAGGGTTGCGGTGGGGTTCCCCATGCCCATCCAGGGGAGAACGTCTCGGGCGCTGGGCAGATAGACCCAGGACAGGGCGCCAATCCATCGCTGGGCACACACTCACTCACACAGACACACTCTATATGGGACAATTTTGAGAATTCAATTAACTTGTTCCATGTTTTTGGACTGTGGGAGGAAACCGGAGAACCCGGAGGCCCCCCCCCCCCCCCCCCCCCCCCCCCCCCCCCCCCCCCCCCCCCCCCCCCCCCCCCCCCCCCCCCCCCCCCCCCCCCCCCCCCCCCCCCCCCCCCCCCCAGGAATCCCTAGTGCTGAGAGGCGAACGTGCTAACCACTAAGCCACCGTGCCGCCGATAAATGCGTTCACTGAATTTTTTTTTTATAAATTAATTGTTGTTCTGCGATGTAATTTAGTGGTTTTTAAAGTGAACATTGGATGCTGAGTAACAGTATACAATTTTAATGCTCGTCAGGAATCGGCTTACTGTTTAAACTAATCTTTATTTCATTTAATGGTACAAGTTTTAAAATAATGTATTGTATATCACACATTGACGGGAATGTGAAGCACTGAGAGGTGTGTTATTGTCAATACATAGCCTCTTCTGTTAAAGAACTAAGATGTTTTAAAGACCTCAATAAGGCTCAACATCTATGTAACATCATGTCAATAAGCAAACGTTAAATTAAAGTGAGGGCGGCACGGTGGCTTAGTGGTTAGCACGTTCGCCTCTCAGCGCTAGGGATTCCCGGTTCGAATCCCCATCTGGGTGGAGTTTCCATGTTCTCCCCGTGTCTGCGTTGGTTTCCTCCGGGTTCTCCGGTTTCCTCCCACAGTCCAAAAACATGGATCAAGTTAATTGAATTCTCAAAATTGACCCGTTTAGAGTGTGTCTGTGTGAGTGAGTGTGTGCCCAGCTATGGATTGGCGCCCTGCCCTGGGTCTATCTGCCCAGCGCCCGAGACGTTCTCCCCTGGATGGGCATGGGGAACCCCATTGCGACCCTAATAGAGGATAAGCGGGAGATAATGAATGAATGAATGAATGAATAAATTAAAGTGTTAACAATGTGGTCACTGCAGGCACCGAGTCAACATCATGCCAACCAACCTGTGTGATGAGTGTACTTCTCTTCTAATTACTACAGACCCGGTTCTTTAATTGCTGTGATAGTTTTTGTGAGAGTTTTTTTTTTTGTTTTATTTCCACATTAAAGTAATGAGCAAAACGGAAACAGTGTTGAAATGAAATAAAACGAAAAAAAATCAGGGTTGGAAATCTGAGCAGCCCCTCATTTAGTTCTTATAGACAGGAAAATTTTGCACTAATTACAGCCATCAATTTGTTTGGATATGTCCCTTTGACCAGCTTCACAAAACTGGAAAAAGGAATTTAAGTTCAGTCAGGTTTGTGGAGGGCAGCAACGCACCACCCTCATCAAGTCCACTGGATTTAGGTCACAACTTGGCCACTTAAGGACATTCAACTTCCTATTGTTAAGCCACTGCTTTGTTCATGTGGTGCTGTGTGTTTAGGGTCATTGCCATGCTAAAAGCTCAACCTCCTCCTGTCTTTATTCAGCTCTATAGCAGAGAGCTGTACGTTTCTCTCTATAATTTGTAATTTTAATGAATTGATGTCATTTTGTTGGTGTGCTGCTGAATTTTTACCAAATATTCTGTAGTTTTTAAAGTTCAAAAAGTGCTTAAAAATGGCTTAACCTGTGTCTCATCCAACCCTAACACCTTCTGTCTTTCACAGTCGTCTTGTTGCAATGTAAATATGTAACTCAAAGTAGTATGTTTGGCCTTCTGTTGTTTCTCACTATTAGCCTACGGCGTTTCCTTTGTTTTTGTATAGTTGTATGTACCTTTAGCTTCCCTCCTGTCAGTATGCCTTCCTGTTTGTGTTTTCTCTTTAGGCTGTGGATCACTAGTAGCCCCTTCACTACCTACTCAGCCACCTTGGTTTTGGTTTAAACCTTTCTCCTCAATGTATATGTAGCATTTACCAGATAGCTACATATATCTTAGTTGTTTTACTTTAGTAAAACCATGATGTCATGGCTGGTAAAATGGCTCAGCCAACTATCTGAACTTTCAGATTTAATGACCAGAACTGCAGTTTTTTTTAAATGTGACTGTAACACACCTTGGTTGGTGTAGCTCTCTCCGATTTAAAGTTCATTAATTAATTCATTCATTATCTTCCGCTTTATCCTCTATTAGGGTCGCGGTGGGGTTCCCCATGCCCATCCAGGGGAGAACGTCTCAGGCGCTGGACAGATACACCCAGGACAGGGTGCCAATCTATCGCTGGGCACACACTCGCTCACACAGACACACTCTATATGGGGCAATTTGGAGAACTTAATTGACTTGTTCCATGTTTTTGGACTGTGGGAGGAAACCGGAGAACCGGGAGGAAACCCACGCAGACAAATGGAGAACATGGAAACTCCACCCAGATGGGGAATCGAACCGGGAATCCCTAGTGCTGAGAGGTGAATGTGCTAACCACTAAGCCACCGTGCCGCCCGATTTAAAGTTAACAGCACAAATATTCTTGCCGAAACTGATTAGGTTTTTTCTTCAGTTTGTACCTTAACTTTGTACATAACCTTACACCCAACCGTAAGAACTATAACATAAATCACATAAACAAATATACAATGAGCAATTTCTACATTGTAAAGTCTTAATTTTAAGAATGATCCTTTGCTTTTTGGATTATTGTCACCCTTTAAAAGCATGTACAGACTGTACTGTACTATGAACAAGGTCAGCAGGTGATTTTCTTTTTTTTTTTTTTTTTGCTTTTACGTTCAATCACTCATGGACCTTCCAATTTTGGCGTCCACATAGTTTAGACCAAATAGTGGACAGTCCTCTTTATGTTGAACATTTCTGACCATATGACATATATATAAACAGCGTGGATGTTGGGATAGGTCCTTTGGCTCGCCCCTAGACTTTTAAACATCTCCCCCAGTTCCTGCTTGACCTTCTGCACCTTGCTAGCAACCTACTACACTCATACGTGCACACGAACACACACACACATATACACACACACACACTCCCCATTTCTTTCTTTCTCTCTCTCTCGCTCACACACTCAGACCCCATATAAGTAGGTCAGTGTTGCTCCTTGCTCATCCTACACCAAACCCTTTGAAAACTTCGGACTCTTCCAGTTCTGAGGGTAAACTTGTTTGATCGCTGCCAGACTGAAGGCTTTGCTACAATGGCTGAGTGAAACAGTGAAATTCGCCTACTGTCTCCTCCTTCTGAGGAACCTAGCAAAGGGAATAGCTGATAAAGTGGCTACGAAGCAGAAACGGGTCCCCCATGGCCCGAGTTGCCCGCTGTGTTCTGAATTATTAAAGGGAAAGACTTGTTTTTGTTCTTGAAAAACACTCCCTTTCCCCTTATTATCGCTAGATTTGTATCTACGTATGAACGGCTGTTAATTATGAGTAACACCATGCATGTAGCCCACACAACTAAAATGCCTAACAAGGTAAAATAACCTATTTACAGATGTTAGGAGTTGTATTTGACACACCGTGTTTAGCCAATTTGTGCTAACAAGGTGGCATAGTGGTTAATACATTCGCCTCTCAGCACTGGGGATGCAGGTTCATATTTTGATCTGGGTGGAGTTTTCATGTTCTCCTCATGGCTTTCCTCACACAGTCCAAAAACATGAATTCAATGGTGATAGATTGGTGCTCTGTCCTGGATGTATCTGCCCAGACCCCAAAATGTTCTCTCCTGGATTGGGATATACTAGGAGCTAGGGACCCATGACCCTAATATAAAAAACATGTTGGGTGCTGGGCAGATTAACCCATAACAGGGTGCCAGTATCACCAGCAGCGCTCCTTCCAATCACTAGTATAGGATTAAGTGGATAATAATGAGATGGTATAGCCATCCATCCATTATCTTCCGCTTTATCCTATATTAGGGTCGTGGGGGGGTTCCCCATGCTCATCCAGGGGAGAACGTTTCGGGCGCAGGGCAGATACACTCAGGACAGGGCGCCAATCTATCGCTGGGTATCGCTGGTATCATTTTTAGAACATATCACCTCCAGCTGTCAGTAAGTTTATGTAAACTAGCACAACATGAGGGCAGCAGCACAGCAAGAAGTTCCTGGGTGGGAGACCTGGATCTGTTTTTTGCGGAGTTTGTACAATCTCTCTGTGTCTGTGGGTTTCTTCTGGAGCTCTGGTTTCCTCTTGCTGTAAAAAGATATGCAAGGCAGAGCAAAATTGTCCCTAGGGGTAAATATGGGTCTGAATGGACTTGCTACATACCCAAAAGTGATATATAAAGCACTGGTGCTTTACAGTGAGAAGGTATTGGGATGGTTAGTGTATGTTGTTCTGGTGAAAGAAATGACTGAATTTGATTAAGGTTTCAGTGATGACATCAGCATCAACACAGATAAACAGGCTCAATTAATGGGATCTTAACTTCTGCAACAATAGTGCCCCCCACTGGCTGATGCTCCAGTGGCTGAAAAACATGGCAGGCTGATCAGCTCCTCCATGCATGCTCAACACATCATCTAGAAGGCAGAACCTTGTGTAATTCAGAGCAAAGTCATGGCGGGTAAAGATGAGCGATGGCGATTAAGAGTGCTAACAATTTATATCTCAAAAAGTTTATATAAAACTAAATAAAATCGTTATAAACAATTTAAACGACCAAAGCAGAATACTGTAGGCTCTCATTATTATGAGTCCCTTATAGTGCTTATTATATTGATTATATGGGCAGCACGGTAGCTTAGTGGTTAGCATGTTCTCCTCTCAGCACTATGGATTCCCGGTCTGAATCCCCATCTGGGTGGAGTTTCCATGTTCTCCCCCTGTCTGCGTGGATTTCCTCCGGGTTCTCCGGTTTCCTCCCACAGTCCAAAAACATGGATCAAGTCAATTGAGTTCTCCAAATTGCCCCATATAGAGTGTGTTTGTGTGAGTGAGTGTGTGCCCAGCGATAGATTGGTGCCCTGTCCTGGGTGTATCTGCCCAGCGCCCAAAACATTCTCCCCTGGATGGGCATGGGGAAACCCACCGCGACCCTACTAGAGGATAAAGCTCAAATCATACAGCTCAAATGAGATAAAAAAATTTTAAAAAATCACATAGTTATAAGGTTAAGTTCATTTATTCATTCTGACCTTTTTATACCAATACATCATCTCTAAGCAGTATTACAGTGTTTCAAGCCTGAACCCTTAAAGAGCAAGCCGACGTGACAATAACACACAAAAAAAAATTAATTAATAAAACCTCCCGGTTAAGTTTTTTTTTTTTTTTTTCAAAGAAGAAGCCATGTGAGTCTGGAGGCTCAGTAGAGGACTCATCATCCTTGAGCAGCGGGGCAGCATCAACACTGTACACCCACGTACAGATTGTCCAGGGTGTACTCAGGGGACCATTTTCAAAAATTAAGTCAAGGATCAAGTCAATTGAGTTCTCCAAATTGCCCCATATAGAGCGTGTGTGTGTGTGTGTGTCTGTGAGTGTGGGCCCAGCGATAGATTGGCGCCCTGTCCTGGGTGTATCTGCCCAGCGCCCGAAACGTTCTCCCCTGGACATGGGGCATGGGGAACCCCCCGCGACCCTAATATAGGATAAAGCGGAAGATAATGGATGGATGGATATTGATTATATGAGCTTTCACATCCAGTTTATAGAGCAGCAGCTCATAGCGACATCATGCAGCTACTCAAAGTGACACTGGACTTTTGTAAAGGAAGTTCGAAAAGCATGCCATCCAAGAAATGTGCTGACAAACTAAACATGGCTACCCTTGTCACACAGGAAAGGTGAAAGTACTTTATGGCTAACAAATAACAGCTGACTGTGCGAACTGCGTCCACAGAAACAAAACACAAACCCGAAATAAAACTGAAAGCATGAAGCAAAAGCACAAAGTTATTCGGAATAGCCACCATAACTGACGTTACGCCTAAGAAAAGAAAATGTGCTTTATCCTTTTCACCCCAGAGGACATGCTGTCAGTTGTTGGCTGGCAAACACAAGAGGCCTAAACAGGCATTAGCATGGCTAGCATTCCTTTGTGAAGGTTAGCTGTAAAAGGATCTGGGTTCTGTCAGTTGGGGCTGTTTATGGCTGTGTGATTATAGTACAGCAGATCTTTATCACAGAAGTGATTACGTGTTCTCAAGATATGATCGCAGATTGATTTGAAGTTTACAAATGAGCTCAAATCACTTACAGCATCCAATACCCCAAAGATTGTATAAAGGATTAATGAGTTAGAAATTGGGCGGCTTGGTGGTTTGCATGTTTCTAATTCAATTATTAAGAAGTTCATGTAATTATACAGGCTGCTCGGTGGCTTAGTGGTTAGAATGTTCTCCTCTCAGCGCTAGGGATTCCCGGTTCGAATCCCCATCTGGGTGGAGTTTCCATGTTCTCCCCGTGTCTGCGTGGGTTTCCTCCGGGTTCTCTGGTTTCCTCCCACAGTCCAAAAACATGGATCAAGTCAATTGAATTCTCAAAATTGCCCCATATAGAGTGTGTTTGTGTGTGTGAGTGTGTGCCCAGCGATGGATTGGCGCCCTGTCCTGGGTCTATCTGCCCAGCGCCCGAGACGTTCTCCCCTGGATGGGCATGGGGAACCCCACCGCGATCCTAATAGAGGATAAGAGGGAGATAATGAATGAATGTAATTATACAGTGGGTGGAACGCTGGCTTAGTGGTTAGCACGTTCTCCTCTCAGCACTAGGGATTCCCGGTTCGAATCCCAATCTGGGTGGAGTTTCCATGTTCCCCCCGTGTCCGCGTTGGTTTCCCCAGGGTTCTCTGGTTTCCTCCCACAGTCTAAAAACATGGATCAAGGTCAATTGAATTTCTCTTAATTGCCCCATATAGAGTGTGTTTGTGTGAGTGAGTGTGTGCCCAGCGATAGATTGGCGTCCTGTCCTGGGTGTATCTGCCCAGCGCCCGAGACGTTCTCCCCTGCCAAGTCAATTTAATTCTCCAAATTGCCCCATACATAAAAAGAAATTAAATTGTGGGTCTTGGACCTCTTTCCATCCTAGGCAAGTTTTATCAACGTCAAATTTTAAGTTTAAATATTAGATATAAAAAATGCAGGCGGCACGGTGGCTTAGTAGTTAGCATGTTCTCCTCTCAGCGATAGGGATTTCCGGTTTGAATCTCTATCTGGGTGGAGTTTCCATGTTCTCCGTGTCCGTGTGGGTTTCCTCCGGGTTGTCCAGTTTCCTCCCACAGTCCAAAAAACATTGATCAAGGTCAATTGAATTCTCCAAATTGCCCCATATAGAGTGTGTTTGTGTGAGTGAGTGTGTGCCCAGTGATAGATTGGCGGTGCCCTGTCCTGGGTGTATCTGCCCAGTGCCCGAGACGTTCTTCCCTGGATGGGCATGGGGAACCCCCCCACGAACCTAATAGAGTATAAAGCGGAAGATAATGAATGAATGAATATTAGATATAAAAAATGTGGGCAGCACGGTGGCTTAGTGGTTAGCATGTTCTCCTCTCAGCGCTAGGAATTCGCGGTTCGAATCCCCATCAGGGTGAAGTTTCCATGTTCTCCCCGTGTCCACATGGGTTTCCTCCGGGTTCTCCGGTTTCCTCCCACAGTCCAAAAAACGTTGATCAAGGTCAATTGAATTATCCAAATTGCCCCATGTAGAGTGTGTTTGTGTGAGTGAGTGTGTGCCCAGCGATAGATTGGCACCCTGTTCTGGGTCTATCTGCCCAGCGCCCGAAACGTTCTCCACTGGATGGGCATGGGGAACCCCACCGCGACCCTAATAGAGGATAAAGCGGAAGATAATGGATGGATGGATGTAATTATACACTATCAGCATTTGACGTTAATCGTATGTGATGGTAATTTAACCTCCTCACTTAAAGTTGGTTTGATTACATTATGTGAATCTTTAAATTGTATTTCCCATCATACTTTGTTAAAAACAGCAGCGAGGCGGTAGTGACAGGTAGCTCGAGGCTATTGCTTAAACTGTTTATTAATTGAAAGCATAAGCAGGGTTTAAAGTTCACGTCGTTCTGAGCAGCCGTAAGCCGCGGGCACAGCCGCTCTGACGCTTAACTAATGATACCTCCTTTACGCACAGGTTTACAGGAAGAGTAGAGAGAATAAAACGTAACTACCTAAAGTTAACATAGCGACGGCGTGTTTCGCAAGTGACGGAACAACTTGAATGACAAACGTAGCCTTGGGTGAAGACCGTGCTCTGATTTAAGATGCAGAGGTGAAGATAAAATAACAGCTTAAAAAACAACCTTTCATCTTATTTTGTGCAAACAAGTTTAAGTACAAATGTGCAGATTGATGCAAAATTCCTACATTTGCATCTAAGAAAAGTTAAAGAGTTAAAACTGCCATCCAAATATGAGCAGATGTTCTCTGTGGATGTCAGGATTCCAATACTACAGTCTCGCAAATTTTGAGTTGAGTATTAATTAAGCATTAATCACTCAGCGGGCGGCACGGTGGCTTAGTGGTTAGCACGTTCGCCTCTCAGCGCTAGGGATTCCCGGTTCGAATCCCCATCTGGGTGGAGTTTCCATGTTCTCCCCGTGTCTGCGTGGGTTTCCTCCGGGTTCTCCGGTTTCCTCCCACAGTCCAAAAACATGGATCAAGTCAATTGAATTCTCAAAATTGCCCCATATAGAGTGTCTGTGAGTGTGTGTCCATGGATTGGCGCCCTGTCCTGGGTCTATCTGCCCAGCGCCCGAGACGTTCTCCCCTGGATGGGCATGGGGAACCCCACTGCGACCCTAATAGAGGATAAGCGGGAGATAATGAATGAATGAATGAATAATCACTCAGCTTAAGACATAGGGTGTGGTAGCTCAGTGTTTAAGGTGTTGGACTATCAATCTGAAGGTTGGGGATTCAAATCTCAGGTCCACTGAAGTTACCAATGTGGGTCCTTGAGCAAGGCCCTTAACCCTCATTGCTCCAGGGATGTTGTGATTAACCCTGTGCTCACCTTGTAAGTCGCTTTGGATAAAAAGCATTGGCTAAATGACCAAATGTAATGTTATGTTAATGTAAGACATCTGAATTTAAGGAAAAAGACTAAACTTAAGCTGACTGACAGGCTTTAATGGCCTATTGGACCTGAAGATGTCATAACAAAGGTTTTATAAGCAGCTCGGCACTGTGGTTGGTACGTTTGCTGGGAATCCAGGTTCGAATCCCAATCTGGGTGGATTTTCCATGTGGAGTCTTCTCGTGTCCACATATGTTTTCTTCCGGGTTCTCTGGTTTCCTCCCACGTTCAAAAACATGGATTCAAGGTGAATTGGCTGCTCTAAATGGCCTCCATATAAGTTATGGTGTGTGTGTGTGTGTGTGAGTGAGTGTATGTCAAGCGATGGCGCCCAAAATGTTCTCCACTAAAAGGACATGGGAAACATGCCCCCCGCGACCCCCGGAAAAGGATTAAAATGAAGATAATGAGATGAACTTTATGAGCATACAAAACAAAATGGAGATCAGGCATTAATCACAACACTGTCCTCTGCAAATTAAATCTCAGATAAAACAAAAGAAAGGAAATAAAAAAAAACAAGTGACAATTAAAAAAGAGTAAAAAAAAAAAAGAAATCAATCTATAAATAGAAATTGTAGATTGAAAGTAGGGACCATCAGCTGCCAATATTATAAAACTCCTTGTTTTTTCCTGTTACTCACACATTCCTACTTTCAGCCTCTCTCACACTTTACCTTGTAATTATGCCGCCTCAGGAGACTGTTTCATACTTCAAAGTGAAGCATCATTCTCAGGTCCTCTTTATGTGGATGAACAGCTGTTTTAAAAGCACTGATGAACCTCCAGAGGGCTGCTGACTTCATATAACCTTCATTTATTAGACCTAATAAGTCAGGTCTTGTTTGGTGTGTCACCCTAATTATGGGTTAAAGATAAATACAGTACTTCTGACTTATTAAGGATTTTAATAGAATTATTAAACATTCATTGTATATTTTGAACAAAGTAGCATGGCTCCACTCACAAGGTGCAGGCTTTCTTTTGGGTCCTAGGATTAATAATATTAATAATATTGCTGCAGGGGTGAGAGCATCATCCTAAAAGACTCCTTTTTCTTTTCACTGTTTAGAGTTATAAGCTGATTAAGGTGCAAAGCTCAGATTAAACTTGTAAAGCAGGTAAAGTTGTGCCAGTCAGTGTTATTACACCACGTTTTGGGGATTTCTTGCAGCTGTATGATTACAGACTAAAATAATAATAATAGAATAATTCTGGGCGGCACGGTGGCTTAGTGGTTAGCACGACCGCCTCTCAGCGCTAGGGCTTCCCAGTTGGAATCCCCATCTGGGTGGAGTTTCCATGTTCTCCCCATGTCCGCGTGGGTTTCCTCCGGGTTCTCCGGTTTCCTCCCACAGTCCAAAAACATGGACCCAGGTCAATTGAATTCTTCAAAATTGCCCCATATAGAGTGTGTTAGTGTAAGTGAGTGTGTGCCCAGCGATGGACTGGTGCCCTGTCCTGTGACCCGTAATGTTCTCCCCTGAATGGACATGGGGAACCCCACTGCAACCCTAGTAGAGGACAAAGCGGAAGATAATGGATGGATGGGATTATTCTGGATAATGAACCCCTTAAATCAAAAATATTTTCTAAATGTTTATCCATGGTGCAATTATGTTGCAAGTTATGTCCTAATTCATTAGCATATTAATTCAATTCATATCATGTTTAGGGTCTTTTTCTTTTTTACAGTCACAACGCATAGAAAATCCTGCTGCATAGAGACATATGACATCGTCAGTGAGAAGACTGGAAAAGGCTCTACAGTTGACCAGATGTTCTCTGATGTGCTGGTGTTCTCCAGCCTGCTGTGTTTGTTTGACTCTGTCTAGGCCCCTCCAAGCCTCCAGCTACCCCCTTGACCTTAATAAATTTTCATCTATTAAGCTTCTAATACTGAAACACAGGCTTCCATCTGGGTATTTAGGAAGAACGTACAAATAAACATACGTTAACCTCCCATAAATAATAAAGTACTACAACAGTAACACACTTGCTCTATATAGTGTTGTTTTCTTAATAATTCTCATCTCATTATCTTGACCGGGATAGGATGGAAGTGGGGGGAAGGGGTCCTCATGCCCATCCAACGGAGAACGTTTCAGACGCTGGGAAGATGCATTCAGGACAGGGTGCCAGTCTATCCCTGGGCACACTCATTTACACAGACACTCACACAAACATACACTATATGGGGCAATTTAGAGCATTTAATTTACCTTGGATCCATGTTTTTGGGCTGTGGGAGGAAACCAGAGAACCTGGAGGAAACCCACGTGGACATGGGGAGAACATGAAAACTCTACTCAGCTCTCAGAGGCAAACGTGCTAACCACTAAGCCACCATGCTGCCCTGGGGAAAACCTATTCATGTGAAATGAATACTTGGGGAGAACATGGAAACTCCACCCACATCAGGATTCCAACCTGGATCTCCAGAACTGAGAGGCGGATGTGCCTACCACTCCACCACTCACTTAAAGGGAGAAAGGCCGCATGTTAGGAGGACTGAATGATGACAGATAACTCTATTATTAAAGAAAACGAGGCGGAAAGTCACATCCACTGCTCCCTTTTTCTCCCCTTGTCCTTTAACCTGTGTCCTCCTACAGAAAGACTCGTCTATGAAGAGCTGCATTCCAAGGATTCCAAGTCTCCCAGGGCGCTACGCATCCATGCACAAGAGAATTTGGGTGACATCTCTTACCTCGAAGGACTATAGACTATGAAATATGGTGGACACATCACTTTAGAGGTCGTGTGATTATTACAATTACATTTAGTCATTTAGCAGATGCCTTTATCCAAAGCTCAAGTCAGAAGTTATGCAGAAAACCAACTACACTGTAGAATTATCAAGTTATCAAAAGTCAGTGACTTGTGTTGAATGCAGCAGCTACAGGGAGCCAATGTAAAGAAATGAGTAGTGGCATGACATGAGTTTGCTTGGGTGGTTGAATACAAGTTGGGCTGCAGAGTTCTGAATTAGTTGTAGAGGTCTAATTATGGATGCTGGGAGACCGGCAAGCAAATATTTATGTATTTTTTTTTTATCCATGCTACTTGTCTGCTCCAATTTATATACGTCTGCTACTATTTATATATTGTCTGCAATAATTTATATTTTTATATTATATATATGTTTTAATTTATATATTACTTATATATCATATGATTTATATATTTATACAATTATATATACCTGTCTACTTAATTTCAATCCTTTTACTACTCACATTCTCATTCACATTTCTTTTAAACCTATGCTGCTGTATATATATATATATCTGCCCAGCGCCCAAAACGTTCTCCCCTGGATGGGCATGGGGAACCCCTCCGCGAACCTAATATATACAATAATGCGGAAGATAATGAATATATATATATATATATATATATATATATATATATATATATATATATATATATATATATATATATATATATATATATATATATATATATATATGGTGGCACGGTGGCTTAGTGGTTAGCACATTTGCCTCTCAGCACTAGGGATTCCCGGTTCGAATCCCCATCTGGGTGGAGTTTCCATGTTCTCCCCGTGTCTGCGTAGGTTTCCTCCGGGTTCTCCGGTTACCTCCCACAGTCCAAAAACATGGATCAAGTTAATTGAATTCTCAAAATTGCCCCCTGTAGAGTGTGTCTGTGTGAGTGAGTGTGTGCCCAGCGATGGATTGGCGCCCTGTCCTGGGTCTATCTGCCCAGCGCCCGAGACGTTCTCCCCTGGATGGGCATGGGGAACCCCACCGCGACCCTAATAGAGGATAAGCGGAAGATAATGAATGAATGAATATATATATATATATATATATATATATATATATATATATATATATATTGTATACTGTATACTTTATACACATGTTTGTACACAAATTGTACAAAAATTTCACTTTTTTAAAAAATAATTATATAATTATTTATACTTCAATTACAAAATTTCATTCTGCGTACAACAGGTGTATAATGAATGACAACGGTAAGTCTGAGTCTCTAAGCAACGCAATAATCAAATTATACAAATACAATAATCAAGCCGGGATAGGATGAGGGCTTGAACTAACATCTGAGTAACATGTTCAGTCAAGAAAGGTCTGATCTTCCTGATGTTGTAAAGAAGGAATCTGCAGGAACGGGAGGTTTTGGTAACATGATCAGAGAGTTTAAGATGGGAGTCTATTGTGAAACCCATATTACGGACCGAATCGGTTAGAGAGCCTGTGGAGCCGTCGATTTGGAAGGTCAGGTCATGATGGATTAAAATAAGTACCTACGGTTCAGTACGAGATTTTGGACGCAGCCATTGTGTATGATTCAGCCTGCTTCTTGTTTCGTTTTAGCTGAGCCATAGATTTATTAAAGAAACCTCGACCCAGATAGTAAAGATCTGCACTGCTGTCTTCATTCACTCTCCTGTCTCACAGATAACGTTTGCATCTCTAATCCTGATCCTTCCTAAGCACAATGAGGACCAGCTGCTGGAGAAGTGCGTATGAATCTGATTAGGACAGATGATGGCCTCGAGCCCGTGGCACATGTATACAATCACAGGTTGGAATACAAAAAGAAGGACATGCTGTGATTTAAGAGTGTACGTTCAGAGCAGAAAAGCTGTGAAACATGGCCCTATTAAGACGGAGATTCGTAATCTGGAATGTGTTGCCTAACTTTTGGAACGTTTCCATATTTGAAGTTAACATTACCCCCCTCTTTATTCACTCGAAGCGCTAACAAACAGAATTAAGATACGAGACTCTGAGGGAACATTAATGTGGTTCTGCCAAGGTAGAACAGTAAAGTTAGTGATGCATGCAACCCAAGCCCCACCTCTAGAGGCAGTCTGTTTCTCAATCCCGTCCCAAAGGACACAGTACGGTTAGCTATTCTGGAATTGCATCATTGCATGCTTGATTTCACCCAATCAGAAAAGGTGTGATACCCAATGACACTCGTGCATGTTGGAGATGAAAGCAGGCCGCACCAAGAATAATTCCCATTTTACTTTGGAAAAAAAGACAAATAAATAAATAAATGCATCACAGTGAAGGTTTTAAATGAATCCATGTCCACTGAGTAATTTCTAATATTTCTGGCGGCACGGTGGCTTAGTGTTTAGCATGTTCTCCTCTCAGCGCTAGGGACTCCCATTTCAAATCCCCATCTGGGTAAAGTTTCCATGTTTTCCCTGTGTCTGCGTGGGTTTCCTCCGGGTTCTCCGGTTTCCTCCCATAGTCCAAAAACATGGATCAAGTCAACTGAATTCTCCAAATTGCCCCATATAGAGTGTGTTTGTGGGTGTCTGTGTGAGTAAGTGTGTGCCCAGTGATAAATGTGCGTGTGCCCGAGACGTTCTCCCCTGGATGGGCATGGGGAACCTAGGCGACCCTAATAGAGGATAAAGTGGAAGATAATGGATGGATGGATGGATGTTTATAATCTAACCTGTAAACAGTGGGTTTGAGTTTTGCTGGACCGGTCTGATTGGGTGTGGTATGGGTCACCAATTGATTATCAGAATTAGTATTTGGTGTTTTTTGAGCTTTATAGCACTATTCCACTCCCCTTATTGGACTCGTCTCTAGTGGTACAGGAACCAGATTGAATCCCTTGAATCCATGTTTTTGGACTGTGGGAGGAAATTGGAGAACCAGGAGAAAACCCATGCGTACATGGGGAGAACATTAAAACTCCACCCAGACTGGGATTCAAACCTGGATCCTCAGCTCTGAAAGGCAGACGTGCCTCCAAGAACTCAAATCAGTATGAACTGAATCCATTGTTGGGCGCACACACACACTATGCAAGGGCAATTTAGATAGTGGCAATTTAGGGCCGCCAATTCACCTTGAATTTCATTAATTCATGTATGAGATCAGATGCAATGGTGTTCTTTGTAAAGAGAACTTAAATCTTTGTCCTCCATACCAAACTCCTAGCATTTTTCTTAACCCCAAACCCTGCCAGCAGGGGCCTTTCCCAAATGTTTGCTGTATAAAATTGTCCTCAATATAGTTCAAATGAAAGTTAGGAGGGAGTGGCACAGTGGCTTAGTGGTTAGCACGTTCACCACTCAGCAGAGCAGAAAAGCTCTTGTGGTACAGGAACCAGAGTGAATCCCTTGAATCCAGGTTTTTGGACTGTGGAAGAAAATTGGAGAACCAGGAGAAAACCCATGCGTACATGGGGAGAACATTAAAACTCCACCCAGACTGGGATTCAAACCTGGATCCTCAGCTCTGAAAGGCAGACGTGCCTCCAAGAACTCAAATCAGTATGAACTGATGGCAACATGAGAGCATGATTAATCCTCTGATGCTCAAACCCCATGACTCATAATTAGAGCAGATGATTAGAAGATGATGAGACCACAGATCTTTCAATCGAAATTTGCACGTTAAACTGTTTACAATGTCATTAAACAACTGTAATAGAACCGTCAGAACGCTGTCTGCCGTCTGTTGACTAAAACAACACAATGCAGACGTTGCAAAGTTCCACAACAACAAAGATTTGGGACGAAACTTGGCTTTAGAAGTTCAAAAGCAATGTTGAGGTCGTGCTTAAATATTTGCTCCACTCAGGGTTTAGTGGCTAGAACCCTATTTTCAGCACTGATTATCCTGAAGTGTCTAAATGCACAAGAAGTTGTGTTCCTCTTGAATGTGACCCTGAAGTGCTTGGAGTTCCTCTGCAGGGCTGCGGTGAGAAAATCCCTTGTGGTTACTATATTTATATATGCACTCTGTGAGCCAGGGTGTCCCATAGTGTGCAGAACCACTCATACGGAGAACACGAGGAATGAATACGCCATTAACAAACATCTCCAATCAAAGGCTTCTTCTCTCAGTGCAACGAGCTTTTTTAAGATTTCACAGCTGTAAACAGGAACACACTCGGCTGTAGGCAGTGATGTCATGTTGAATAAGTCTGGCAGTCGTTCTGTCGCTGGCAGAGCAGCTTAAAAAAGCCAGGACCTGCGTTTTCATTGTGTATACGCAGGTTTAAAAGGCATTTTGCCTCCGATTTTCACTTTATGGAGAACAGATGTGTACAATAATAGCTATTTTCATGCAGCATTATAAATCCTGGCCATGATAAACGAAAACATTCGAGATCTGTCAGCTACTCGCAGCAAAAGAAATGCTAATCGATTTGCACAGACTTTTTACATAATATTTGCTGAGTTGGAATAATAGAGGTTACATCATGACTCAAGCCGAGTCATGGTTCAAACCATTACAGCCCCACAGCCTTATTGTTGTTTTAAGTTTAAGAATAAACTTTCTGTATATCTGGTATTCATACAGCATTAATAAAGGTTTATAAAGTATTTATAAAACTTTATAATATTTGTCTGAAGCCTTTGTTACATAGATATTTGAAATCAATGATCCAGGTTTGAACAATGTTCTCCCCGTGTCCATGTTTCCTCAGGGTTCTCTGGTTTTCTCCCACACTCTAAAAACATGGTTTCAAGGTAAATTAAATGCTCTAAATTGCCCCATATAGCGTGTGTCTGTGCAAGTGAGTGCGCCCAGCGATAGATTGGTGTCCTGTCATGGGTATGTCTGCCCAGTGCCCAAAACATCCACCAGTGGATGGGCATGGGGAACCACCCTGCGACCCTAGTAGAGTATTAAGCGAGAGATAATTGATGGATGGATGTTCAAAATCACTGTCTGTGATTTTAAATTGTGGGGTGTGGTAGCTCAGTGTTAAGAGTGTTGGGCTATCAATCTGAAGGTTGTGGGTTCAAATCCCAGGTCCACTGAAGTTACCACTGTGGGTCTTGCTGTGGCCAATCCTGTGCTTGATTTAAGCTTTGGATAAATTCGTCTGCTAAATAACCAAATGTAATGTAAATACCATCACTGTCATGAAGAGTTATAACATGACATAAGGTTAAACACAACGTTACATAGTGAATTATAATATAAACTTGTATAAACAACTTTAGTTTTTTTACACCGATTTAATACATTAATATTTAGCTTTTTAATCTCTGACTGCTTCACATATCAATGTGTGAGATATAAATAAAATACATTATTTTAAATCATGTACCATAAATGAAAATACAGATTAATATAAACAGCGAGCCGTTGACCTGTGAGCCCTGGTCATAGAGGACACGCATCAGAACAGTGTGACCGAGAACGATGCAGAGCATGAGAAAGAATAAACTGAATGTTTCCTCTCACAGGCACAGCTGATCCTAAATCAGCGCTGGAGAAGGAAACAGGCATTAGAGGTGGCAGAAATACGAACCTCATTGTGGCTAATTATCTGATTAAATAGGGACCACACACAGCCGAGCTGGACTGTGACAGCTGGGGAACCGGGACGAGGATCTGTCGTGTGGCTCGATATAACAGCGAAAGAATGAGCAGCTGTGCAGGATCACTTAATACTCTGATAATCAGACCTCAGCACACGGCTCTGTGTTCTGCCATCACCATAACATGCCGAGTCACGTGACATTAAGCAGCACTTCTTTATGAGAAATACAGACCCAGTCAAAAGTTTGGACACGCCCCTTTTTTGTTCCATTATCTATTTCCTCCACTCATCATATATATGGACTTTGTAGTTTTACAATTACAGACTGTAGTCCATCTGTGTTCTTTGTTGTTGTTAGTCCCCTGTTGGTTCTCTGTTGGTCAGGAGCATCACAGAACAGGTATCATTTGGGTGGTGGATTGTTTACTGTCAGTTCTGCAGTGACACTGATGTGGTGAGGGGGGTTAAGTGCAGCAGTGCTCATTTTATCGCATTGTCTTCATCTAATAGGAGCTGGGGTCGCAAGGGGTTCCATCCATACCCATCCAGGGGAGGGTACGTTTTGGCCACTGGGCAGCTACATCCAGGACAAAGCACAAATCCATTGTTGGACACGCACACACACACTATGTAGGGGCAATTTAGATAGTGGCAATTTAGGGCCGCCAATTCACCTTGAATTTCATTAATTCATGTATGAGATCAGATGCAAATGGTGTTCTTTGTAGAGAAATCTCTTTCCTCCCTATCAAACATCTCAAAGTATCTTCTTAACCCCAAACCCTGCCAGCATGGGCCTTCCCCAAATGTTTGCTGTATAAAATTGTACTCAATATAGTTAAAATGAAAGTTAGGAGGGGCGGCACGGTGGCTTAGGTGGCGCTAGGGATTCCCGGTTCGAATCCCCATCTGGGTGAAGTTTCCATGTTCTCCCCGTGTCCGCGTGGGTTTCTTCCGGGTTCTCTGGTTTCCTCCCACAGTCCAAAAACATGGATCAATTCAATTGAGTTCTCCAAATTGAGTGTGTTTGTGTGAGTGAGTGTGTGTGTGTGTGTATGTGCCCAGCGATGGATTGTTGTCCTGTCCTGGGTGTATCTGCCCAGCGCCCGAGACGCTCTCCTGTGGATGGGCATGGGGAACCCCACCCCCCTCCGCGACCCTAATAGAGGATAAAGCGGGAGATAATGGATGGATGAAAGTTAGGAGAAGTGATTTTCACTACATGCTGTCTTAGGCACAGTTCCATAAGCGTGAGGGTGTGTGTGTGTGTGTGTGTGTGTGTGTGTGTGTGTGTGTGTGTGCGCGCATGATTGCG
>JAFMOD010000630.1:525664-546718 GCA_019802435.1 Corydoras maculifer
CCACCCCCCTCCGCGACCCTAATAGAGGATAAAGCGGGAGATAATGGATGGATGAAAGTTAGGAGAAGTGATTTTCACTACATGCTGTCTTAGGCACAGTTCCATAAGCGTGAGGGTGTGTGTGTGTGTGTGTGTGTGTGTGTGTGTGTGTGTGTGTGTGCGCGCATGATTGCGTGAGTATCATGGGGCATGTTTGTTTACGGCGGCCTGTACCGTTAATTACCTGCATGCCGAACTACTGTGTGATAAAGAGCATTAGTCAGCAACCATTCCTTCTTGGCTGCTCTCTAATTTTGCCCTTCGAGGGCGTCCCAGCGCTCTCTTTATCTACCCTCTGCCAAACAAAAGGCCAGCAAGGGAAAAACAATGTGCTGCCAGGAAGCAGAAGGAGGCTCTCGGAGGGAATGGGGGTATCTGGGACAGATTTTTCTCATTGTGCAGCTCGTGTCAGGCCATTTCGCGCTGTTCTGATTTACCGCCGTCACGGTTCGTGCATGTTCAAGCCACGAGGCAGCCGATGTTGTGGGCCTCGTTTCATTCGTGTGGATCTTATTTTGGAAATTTGGGCTGTATGTAGAGAAATAACCAAACACACAACAGATTCAGTTAAAGTTTGTTTAAGCACAAAGTAAACCGACATGACATCTGTTCTAACCTCGAGCATGTGTGCATATTCCCCCTGAGTGAGTCGAAACTACACAACGTGGAGACTTTGCGGCTCATATTTTAAGGACAGTGTATAAAACCGCACACAAAGTACTAACAGAAACACGGTCGTTCCTGCCCCGCCAAAAAGCAAGTATAGATATACATCACATGAGAGTGGTTTCCGTTTATATAAAGTGACAAACATGTGGGGGACGCACTGGTGTATTGGGTAGCATGTCTGGCTCTCAGCGCTGGGGATCCAGGTTCGAATCCTGTACTGGGCGGAGTTTTCATGTTCTCCTCGTGTCTGTGTAGGTTTACTCTGGGTTCACCGGGTTCTTCCCAAAGTCAAAAAATCTGGATTAAAGTTCAAATTGGCTGCTCTAAATTGCCCCATATAGTGTGTGTGTGTGTGTGTGTGTGAGTGAGAGAGAGAGAGAGAGAGAGAAAGAGTGAGTGAGTGTGTACCCAGTGATGGACTGGCACCCTGTCCTAGGTCCTGTCCAGTGCCCAAAACATAGACATGGAGAACTGCCCAGTTGAGGATTAAGAAAAATACAATGAAACCAGATAAAAATTTTAAATGTCCCAACTCTCCCAGCTTAAGAGCACAGAATCTGCCCTGTTACTGCCGCCTAAAAGAGATAAAGGTCAGGGGTCTTGTTTAAATCCTACATGGGTAACTCTAATATCCAACATTAATCCCCCAAACCTTAAGTGTGGTAGCCCAACACCTTAGAGATAACATACCCTTAGAATACACTAAGTAGAGTAGAGTAGAGTAGCGTTTCAGCCATGTTGTAGTGTTAGAATACTTAAATGTGATTGGGGCTCCTTATATAGTACACTACAAAGTCCCACAATGCACCTGCATGATCACAAGATAAACATTTCATACAGATATAAGAATCTATATTTAATTTTTCTTTTATATATGTTCATTCATTATCTTCCACTTTATCCTCTATTAGGGTAGCGGGGGATTCCCCATGCCCATCCAGGGGAGAACGTTTCGGGCGCTGGGCAGATAGACCCAGGACAGGGCTCCAATCTATCACTGGGCACACTCTCACTCACACAGAGACACTCTATATGGGGCAATTTGGAGTTTTCAATTGAGCTTGATCCATGTTTTTGGACTGTGGGAGGAAACCGGAGAACCCAGAGGAAACCCACACAGACACGGGGAGAACATAGAAACGCCACCCAGATTGAGATTCGAACCGGGAATCCCTAACGCTGAGAGAAGAACATGCTAAGCACTAAACCACGGTGCCGCCCTTTATATATTCATTCATTCATTACCTCCCGCTTTATCCTTTATTAGGGTCGTGGGGGGGTTCCCCATGCCCATCCAGGGGAGAAGGTTTCAGGTGCTGGGCAGATACACCCAGGACAGGGCGCCAATCTATCGCTGGGCTCACATTCACACACACAGACACGCACACAAACACACTCTATATGGGGCAATTTGGAGAACTCAATTGACTTGATCCATGTTTTTGGACTGTGGGAGGAAACCGGAGAACCCGGAGGAAACCCACGCAGACAAAATGGAATCTCCACCCAGATTGAGATTCGAACCGGGAAACCCTAGTGCTGAGAGGAGAACATGCTAAGCACTTAATCAACACACCGCCCTTTAAATATGTTTTCTATATTTAATATTTAATTTATTTTATTGCAACATTTTATAAATATTCTCTCATTCTCATTTTGCAGGTTCTCCATGTTCCACTTTCACGTTCTGCTGCACAAGCAGCGTCGGTGATGATGTCAGAATTAGAAGGGAGGGTTTACATTTGACTCTGGTTTTGATTTTGGTGAACACTCTTACTCTCTCTGTACAACCCGCCGGTCTCAGTACTATGAGCGCATGACTAGAATATTTATTTTGGTTCCAAAGCTGGAGTCATAACTTTTGTAGTCCTACAGGAGGAGGTCAGAGGGCCAAGGTTTAAGACGAATGGTTCTCTTACTCAAAGTGTCACACATAAAAGTGTCTAAATGATCGGAATAAGAGCCGGGACAGGTTTAAGAGATGCTTACAGTCAGTTTTATGGTAAGCAGTTTGAAAAGATCCAAAACAGAAGGTCAAAAGAGACGGCAGCGTGAGTGATGGTGATCTGCAGAGAAGAGCTTCAGCTTATCAGGAATAAAGTAAGAAGGCTCCTTAAAGTGATAACATCTCATCTGCGTTTCTCAAGTGGCCTTTAGAACAAAGGCAGAGCGAATGCACACACGCACATCAGGCACGCTTAGTACTTCTGTCACTTTTAAAGTATAGTATAGTATAGTTACTGCATAGTAAAGAATTCAATGATTTCCAAAATGCATCATGTTGAAGACATTGCAACGAATGAAAAAACCTTTGATTTTTATGTCAGCTCTATCTTATTAATTTTAAAATGTGTGTGAGTGCTTGTGTGTGTGCCCAGCAATGGATTGGTAGCCTGTCCTGAGTGTATTTGCCCAGAACCCCAATTGTTCTCATTACATTTACATTTGGTCATTTAGCAGACGCTGTTATCCAAAGCAACTTACAAGGTGAGGCGGCACGGTGGCTAAGTGGTTAGCACGTTCGCCTCTTAGCACTAGGGATTCCCGGTTTGAATCCCTATCTGGGTGGAGTTTCCATGTTTTCCCCGTGCCCATGTGGGTTTCCTCCGGGTTCTCTGGTTTCCTCCCACAGTCCAAAAACATGGATCAAGTCAACTGATCTCTCCAAATTGCCCAATATAGAGTGTGTCTGTGTGAGTGAGTGTGTGCCCAGCAATGGATTGGCGCCCTGTCCTGGGTGTATCTGTCCAGCGCCCGAAACGTTCTTCCCTGGATGGCCATGGGGAACCCCCCCACAACCCTAATATAGGATAAAGCAGAAGATAATGAATTAATGAATGAACTTACAAGGTGAGCACAGGATTAATAACAACATCCCTGGAGCAATGAGGGTTAAGGGCTTTGCTCAAGGACCCGCATTGGTAATTGCAGTGGACCTGGGATTAGAACCCCCAACCTTCATATTAATAGCCCAACGCCCTAACCACTGAGCTACCACACCCCACTCCCTTGTGTGGGGCTCCTGTGCGGCCCTAGTAGAGGACTAAGTGGAGGATAATGATATTCAATATATTCAATATTCTCAAATTATGCACACAGCAGAGCGGTGCTTTAAATTTGGTGTTTAAGACAGTGAGCTGTAGATCATAAATTTCAAGGTTGAATTCCCAGATCTCACAGGCTGCCCCAGCGGAACCCTCGCTGAAAGCACACATCCAAGCATTGTGTCATGTCTCCTCTGTTAGTAGCTCTGAATCACAGCTCTGATGTCTGTTCAATTCTGCAAATGTAAGTTATCAGAACCCTATGAGCACGATCAGGCTGCCTGGCATGATGCTGCTGTGTGTTCTTGGTGGGAGGTCCCAGCCACCCCTCGGGGTATAATTAATACAGGGTGATGTCAATAAGCGCTTTGCGAGGCATCCAGGCCATAGTGTGACGAGACCTTAACGAGAGACAGGGTTTGGATGGGAGGCTTATCAGATCTGGATGATGAACAATGCGGTGAGCGGAACATTCCGAGATAGTCGCGCTCTGAAATGCGTGTGTGGAGAAAACTGCTGTGATCTGAGCCCAAACAAGTGACCCACTGTGCTGCACCTCGCTTTGATGCAGTGCTCTCAAAGTAGGACAGAACCTCTGAGGCTAGCAGTGCAACGTTATTGTCTGCAGAATCTAGTCCTTAAAATAAAATTGCCAGGGTACTGAGTTGGAGATGGGGTGACCAGATGTCCCGCTTTGTGCGGGATAGTCATGCAATTTCATTACTTTTGACGCGTCCCGCAAATTAAGACGTTGTCCCGCATCGTTATTGAAAATAAATTTTATAATCTGGCATTGCATGGCTGTGTTGTCTGTTATCGGGGGAGAGGCGGGCTGTTTGAATATCAACCAATCGGGAACGCGGGCGCATGTTAGAGGCACGTCTAGCAACATAAACAATGCAAATCAGGTCAGAACAGCAGAGGCATGTTAAAGAACTGTCTGTTCTGTTTAATTTTACACAGTCGGGTGTTGTAAGCACTATATATATATATACATATATATATGTAGGGGGCACTGTGGCTATATAGTGGTTAGCACGTTCTCCTCTCAGCACTAGGGATTCCCGGTTCGAATCCCGATCTGGGTGGAGTTTCAATGTTCTCCCTGTGTCCGCGTGGGTTTCCTCCGGGTTCTCCGGTTTCCTCCCACAGTCCAAAAACATGGATCAAGTCAATTGAGTTCTCCAAATTGCCCCATAAAGAGTGTGTCTGTGTGAGTGAGTGTGTACCCAGCGATGGATTGGTGCCCTGTCCTGGGTGTATCTGCCCAGCGCCAGAAATGTTCTCCCCTGAATGGGCATGGGAAACCCCACCGCGACCCTAATATAGGATAAAGCAGAAGATAATGGATGCATGGATGGATGGATGGAGATTATATATATATCTTCATATATATATATGTACACATATATTTCACTATAGGTTTTTATTTGCAGTGTGTTATGTGCAAAAGGGGCAGAATAGAGATGTTTCTTTTCTTTTCTTAAGTTATTTTAGACTACCTTGATGCATTGGTGGCCCACATCTGGTGAGTTGGAATGTGGTCATCCTAGTTGGAGAGTGTCTCAGGTTGGAGAGTACAGAGACAGTTGTAACACTTTTGTTCATTTTGAAAAAATAAAAACATTCTGAGCACAAGCACAGTGAGGAATTTAAGGTTTTAAAACCATCCCTGGTCTTATCTTCCTTAATATTAAACATCCCCATTGTTATTTACAGGCTTATTCGGAGAAGACATTACGCACGCTGTGATTGCATGACATAAATAACAGCAACTACTTCAAGTGCTGGCCCTTTCCCACAATCCAGTGCGATGCCTTAGCTTCCTGACTACAAACACGGCAGAGCACAGCTTCCTGGGAGATGCAAATATTTACAAACACTGGTTTGGCAACATGTGCAGGCCTGATGCTGGAGCTCCACCGCTTGATATGAAGTCACACACATGTTAAGATTGGGATCACTCACCCAGGGCAACATGGCTCCAAAGGCGGCCTACTGCAGATATACGCTCGGATGCTAGAACCCTTCCTTCATGGCTGTTCCCTGAAGAGAGATTATTACAATTTGTTAGTTCACAGAGAGGAAACAATATAAACATCATGCTTTCATTCATTACGGTCTTAGATTTCAGCAGTCAGTCAATAAAGTACACAGATTACACAGAGAAGGCTCATTATTTCCTGTTTCATAAACTATGATTTAATAACTCTGATGCATACTGCCTCGTACCATGACAAGAAACTATTTTTTAGTCCCTTGTTGGTTCTCTGTTCTCTGTTGATCAGAATCATCACAGATGATCATTTTGGTGGTGGATTGTTTCTTGTCAGTTCTGCAGTGACACTGATGTGGTGAGGGGGTTTTAGTGCAGCAGTGCTGCTGGAGTTTCATTTCTCCACCTCAGTCACACTGCTGGGATAGGAATAATGCACCCACCCAATAATCCCTGCTCTGTGGTGCTACTATTGGGGTTCTGACTATTAGAACAGAGTAAAGGGGACGTACACAGTATGTACTGTAGAACACAAACAGATGAACTACAGTCTGCAATTATAGAACTACAAAGTCCATCTTTACAGAAAGTAGAACTGAGAACATGGGCAATAAGTGGAGCAAAAAGAGGGCGTGGCCAGAAATTTAATACTGTATTATTAGTGTTGGAATACCTAAAGAGTTAGAAAGCAATGGCTCATGTTTGATCACTAAGACCAAACCTTTAGTGAAGATTCTATTTATAACCAATTATATTACACTCATCTGTTAGTAATACTGTGGAAGTTTTTAAAATGTTTGAAAAATAAGTAATCACAAATCAAAGATATTTATATTTTTAATACAATCAAGTCTGTAAACATCAAAAATTCTGTTACAGAAAAACCATGTCATTACTTTTGATCTTTTTTTTCAGATCTCAAGATAACAAAAGACTTTTGTTTTGAACTTTTATTATCTTGATATCACGAGACAGAAAGCAATAACACATGGTTCTGCTGAGTTTCTGTACTTTTTCCAGTAAATAAAGGTGGATGTGAGATTCAACAAAAATTACAGATTCAATTAAAAAAAATTAACAAATCAAAGTTGGTAACACTTTCTATTAGTATTTATGTTTAGTATTTATAATGCATTAGAACGCAGGGCAGAGCGGTGAGGTAGTGGTTAGCACATGTGCCTCTCAGCAGTGGGGTTTAAGTCCCAATCTGGGTAATGTTTCCGTGTTCTCTTCATGGGTTTTTTTAGGTTCTCTGCTTTCCTCACACAGTTCATAGATGCTGATCTTAAATGCCCCTATAATTATTGCGTCTCTGTGTGAGGGAGTGTGTGCACCCAGCAATGGATTGGCACCCTGTCCTGGGTGTATCTGCCCAGGGCCTGAAACGTTCTCTCCTCGATGGACATGGAGAACCCCTCACGACCCTAGCATAGGATTAAATCAGTCAAGACAGGAAGATGAGCTAATATTTTTTAAAAAAGTAAAAAAATTTGGTTAAAAGGTTAAAAATGAATAAAGATAATTATCCACCCATCCTTTAAATTTGTGGTGACAGGAAATGCTATACTTCCTGAGTTTGCATTACCACAAAAAAAGTGAAAAAATAAGCCTAAGTAAGTGTTTCCTTTCCCAACGAGGTGGTAAACACTGGATACAGTGAATTAGAGCAGTGCAAGGGTGAAGCATGACATAATGCCACATGGAAAGAGCAGCGTGTTTCAGACGTGGAATATTCCACACTGCTGATGATTGGACTGTCAAGCCAATGCCAGCGAAGTGTCTTGAGCCTGTCCATCACCCAGGTGAATTATGACCGTTTTCCTGTTTTAACAGGAATTAGGACATTAAATAAATGGTTTGGGGCTCAGGACAAACCTATGATCTATTCAATATAACAAAGATGATGTAAGACTCACATATTCGCCATTTAATATCAAATATCGTCTGTATTTAGTGGTTAGCACTCGGCAGTGAGGTATGTTGACACTGCACAGAACCTGTTACAGGAACACTGAGCATTATATTCAGCAAAACTATATATATATATATATATATATATATATATATATCCAGCATAGTGGCACGGTGTCTTAGTGGTTCGAATCCCCATTTGGGTGGAGTTTACATGTTCTCCCCGCGTCCGCGTGGGTTTCCCACAGTCCATAAACATGGTTCAAGTCAATTGAGTTGGATCAAGTCCAAATTGCCCCATATAGAGTGTGTATGTGTGCGTTTCTTTGTGAGTGAGTGTTTGCCCAGCGATAGATTGGCGTCCTGTTCTGGGTGTATCTGCCCAGCGACCGAAACGTTCTCCCCTGGATGGGCATGGGGAACCCCACCGCGACACTAATATATGTAGGACAAAGCGGAAGATAACGGATGGATGGATTTTCAGCTCAATCATACAGCTCAAATAAGAATAGTCATAAGGTCAAGTTCATTTATTCATTCTGAGCTTTTTATAAAAGTGCAGTGTTTCAAGCCTGAACCCCTTAAAGAGCAAGCCGACGTGACAATAGAACAAATTAATTAATAAATTAATAAAACCTCCCTGTTATGTTTTTTTTGAAAGAAGAAACCATGCGAGGCTGGAGGCTCAGTAGGGGACTTATCATCCTTGAGCGGCTGGGCAGCATCAACACTGTACACCCATGTACAGATTGTCCAGTGATCAGGGGACCATTTTCAAAAATTAAAAAGTACATGACAAGGCTTTCTTTTCCCCGTGATTATGATGGCAAACCCACGTTGCCACGCCCTAAATTAAGCTGCACAGTGTGTGGTTGACAGCTTGCTAAAGATCATTAAAATAGAGCTCAATGTTTTAAATTAAACACAAATGTGCAAAACGTTTGCTAAGTGTCCTCACATTTTTGCAAACTCTTCAGGAAAAGCCTAAACACCTTCCCCAGAGCAGCTGTGTGTGTGTGTGTGTGTGTGTGTGTGTGTGTGTGCGCGTGTTTCTTTAGAATTGCAACTGTCTTGATACCAGCACCTGTCCTTAATTCTAACAAGTGTATGTTCGTGAGAAAGAGATCAACCAGCTGCAGTTCTGATCTAAAGGGTCATAATATTAAACTGTCAGCACCTCAGACTTTCTCTCTGCACCTGTGGGTGAGACTAACGAGCTTTATACGGGAAACACATCAACAGAAAAAAAAAAAGAAATATAATAAAATATAATGTCATTTAAATAAAAGTCATAAACTGAGTGAAGTGGGTGGTGGATTGTTTCTTGTCAGTTGACATCAGTGACACTGATGTGATGAGAGGGTTTTAGTGCAGCAGTGCTGCTGGAGTTTCATTTCTCCACCTCAGTGACACAGATCCCTGCTCTGTGGTGCTACTATTGGGGTTCTGATCATTAGAACAGAGTAAAGGGGACGTACACAGTATGTACTGTAGAACACAAACAGATGAACTACAGTCTGGAATTGTAGAACTACAAAGTCTATCTTTAAAGGATGTGGAACTGAGAATATGGACAATAAGTGGAGCAAAAAGAAGGCGTGTCCAAACTTTTGACAGATATTGTAGATTGAATGGTTCTGCTGGAAAAGAGATGAACCAGATCCATCACTACCACAGAGCAGATGGTATTTAGGTGGTAAACATAGTGGTGGTGGATTGTTCATGAGTGTTGCATGGGTTTAATTGGATCAGACAGAACAGTGCTGTTGGAAGATAGTGAAGATAGTCAGTTTCCTTAAAAAAGGCGGGACCGTGAACTTGACAGTGTAACTAAGTCTCATTAGAGAAACCAGGGATTTATGACATCACTGTAATAAATCACAGAAAGTCTTTCATGCTTAATTAAATGCATCTTGAAAACACCACAGCAATACGCAGTTCCAAAACCCAACAGTATGATATAAGCATTTATCCACAGCAGACATGGCATGGTTTAACTTCTTAACCTGCTCAGATTTCAGATATATAAAAGCCCAACACGGCCTCCAGAAACCCCCTCCAGTGCATGGACCCATACTCCGCCTTCACCCCCTCTCGATTCTTCCTGTCCGTCCTGCTGGGTTTGAAAGTTGCCCCTTTTTCCCACACTGTGGAGACCTTTCTTTTCCGCAAATAAAACCATGCAAGTGAGACTAGGCACTGTGTGGCAGCGCTCACCATAAATAACCAAACACACTCTTACGGAAACGGGTCCGTGCATGCGGTCATGCACATGCATGCAAGCAGGCTTTAACTTTACTACGATAGTGCACATGTAATTGCTGCTTTTTACGACTTCTGGTCATGGCATTCTGGGCCCAGGTTTGAAATACAGGACTCTTACCATGCCTAATGAGCAGGTCAAGAAACGTTCAGATTTATGACTCAATGAAAACGTGTTAAGTTTCTCGGCCGCTGAACTGATAAATGGACCCAGAAATACAGATCTGGATGGAAACCCCCTGTGGAATGAGTGAATGCGTTGCAGGAATTACCAAACCGTAATAAAAGGTTCGGAATATGTTCTTTCCTATAGAGCCAACCACCCATCTTGGAAATTAGGTGCTGAAATCTTTTAAAAAGAGATTAGAAAGGAAAGTAAGTGGTTGGAATACTGATGCAATACTGTAGGTTTTAACTCCGCTGGAGTTTTAGATGAGACCAGGGGCGTCGTTAGAACTTGGCTTTAGGGGTTGTAGCCCCGAATGTTTTGTCAATAGCCCCGGATCAAATGAGAGCAGCTTTCCTTTAGCCGCCTCTCCTTTAGCAGCGGGAGACCGATTTTTTTTCGCCAGTATCGGGAGTAAAGTTACCGTAATAACTGTACGTTGGCTGTAAAGAGCAGCTCTCAGCTTTCATAAACCGTCAGAATTTTTTCTGAAGGCACAAACTGTCGCAAAGTTACGGTAATTCAAAGCAAAACCTTGTTAAAACTGTTTCATCAGCGACCGACTCGTAAAACAGATGGATGCTTTTCTGCCGAAGCTCAGGTTCATTTACTCAAACATTTTCAACCAAAACCATCATTTATTAGAACTGAATGTCCTCTCCACTGCTGACAGACACATTTCATGTTATTTAATTTGATCCAATATAACTAATGAATGAGCAAACAAAATGAATATAAAAACAGTTTGAAAAATGGATAAATACACTCATGAAAGGGCAATTTTTAAAGCGGACAGAAGGGGGAATAAGGTTAGTACATTGGAGGCTGTAACTCAGTAACAAGTCCAGTGTTACAGAATCAATTCAATAAAAAATAAAACAGCACTGGGGATCCAGGTTCAAATCCCGATCTGGGTGGAGTTCCCATGTTCCCTCCCATGTCCCCAAGAGTTCTCGAGTTTTCACAATCCAAAAACATAGATTCAATATAAATTGAATGCTTTAAATTGCCCCATGTAGTGTGTGTGAGTGTGTGTCTGTGTGAGTGTGCCAAGTGATACATTGGCACCTTGTCCTTCACATTATGTACTAATATCTCCTTCATAGTGGTATAAACAACAATACTTTACCTGATACCTGTAAAGAGAGCTTATAAGTTTTTATTAAAAGTTATTAACACTTATAAAGTCATATTCAGAGGAGGCACTAGTTTAACACAAACATTATAAAGCTTTATGACACTGATCTGTACAAAAAATGAATAAACTGTGAAAACAGTGACAGCTATGTGTTTAGGAAGATTAAAGCACATGCAGGAGGTTTAATTGGACAGTGTGATAAAAACCAGGGTGGAACTGTTGGGGTCTTATTTCAGTAATAACTCTAATGTGAATAAAATGTTCCAAGTTGTTCCAAGAAATTCTTTTGAATCTGTTTCTGAAACCGATCATTTTAACAAGATTTATAATAAACTCTGTAACAACTGTAAGAAATACATCACCAAACTGAACCACGCTGAACAAAAGAAGCTTTTTTAAAAGATAAATGAAGTTAAAACATTCTTGAGAGTGTCAACGCTGACTGCATGCATGCTGCGGATTTGTCACCGGTGCAGGACGGGGCTCATGGGTTTGGCTTTTTTAAACGTCAGGTGCCAACCGGACTACACGGTGACAGACAGCAGACCTCGCCTGTCTGGACTCAATCTCACCCCCGTCTGTCTTTCTGTCCAGCACTACTTAGGAAACAATGCATCATTTTATAATTCCAGCTCTACCACAGCTCAGCTCGAGGCCTGTGTCCTGACAAGCTGAGGCCTGGAGTTAAAGAGCAGAGGCCATGCTTTAAACCTTTTCTGCATGGGATCACCGGGTTAGTACTTTGGAGGCAGTAACTCAGTAACAAGACATTGATGCAAGTCAAGTGTTACAGAAATAATTCAATAAAAAATAAAACACACACGACACGGTGGCTTAGTGGTTAGCACATCCACCTCTTAGCGCTGGGGATCCAGGTTCAAATCCCGATCTGGGTGGAGTTCCCATGTTCCCCCCATGTCCCCAAGTTTCCACAATCTAAAAACATAGATTCAATATAAATTGAATGCTTTAAATTGCCCCATGTAGTGTGTGTGAGTGTGTGTCTGTGTGAGTATGCCAAGTGATATATTGGCACCCTGTCCTGTGTCTGCCCAGTGCCTGAGACGTTCCCCTGAATGGGCATGGGGAACCCCCCATACCCTAATAGAAGATTTAGCGGAAGATAATGAATGAATGAAAATAGTGCATTATAAACACATTTATAACATCTTATAACATTTGTCATAACCCTCTGTAGATTTACATAGATCACGGTCATAAAGTGTTATAACAAATGACATACGGCTTCGGAAATTCTCCACTTTCCACAATCCAAAAACATAGATTTGATATAAATTAAATGCTTTAAATTGCCCCATGTAGTGTGTGTATGAGTGTGTGTCTGTGTGAGTATGCCAAGTGATATATTGGCACTCTGTCCTGTATCTGCCTGAGACGTTCTCCCCTGAATGGGCATGGGGAACCCCCCCATACCCTAGCAGAGGATTTAGAGAAAGATGATGAATGAACGTGAAAACATGAAAACACACACACTGTGATGAACTTTGTAGTTTTAAAATTACAGAATCATTCACAATTTAGGCGGCACGGTGGCTTAGTGGTTAGCACGTTCGCCTCTCAGCGCTAGGGATTCCCGGTTCGAATCCCCATCTGGGTGGAGTTTCCATGTTCTCCCCGTGTCTGCGTGGGTTTCCTCCGGGTTCTCCGGTTCCCTCCCATAGTCCAAAAACATGGATCAAGTTAATTGAATTCTCAAAATTGCCCCCTATAGAGTGTGTCTGTGTGAGTGAGTGTGTGCCCAGCGATGGATTGGCGCCCTGTCCTGGGTCTATCTGCCCAGCGCCCGAGACGTTCTCCCCTGGATGGGCATGGGGAACCCCACCGCGACCCTAATAGAGGATAAGCGGGAGATAATGAATGAATGAATTCACAATTTAGTGCTCTTTTCTTTTGAGGTGTGACCGGCTACCTGGAGATCTTCATCCATGGCTCTGCTGACGAATACTGGATGGAACCTGAATATTAATTGGACTGGCGGTCCTGCAGGACCCCCTAACGGACTCACATATAGTTTTCCAGTTGTTAGAGTTTTTCCAGTTGTTAGACATCTGTACATGGCTGTCCTACATTGTTGTTGTTGCCTGACTGCTCAAGGAGGAAGAGTCCCCCACTAAGTCTTGGTCCTCTCAATGTTTCTTCCTTAAATAACGGAGTTTTTTCTTGCCACTGTCGCTTCAGCTTGCTCTTTGGGGGTTTAAAGGCTTTTCATTCTGTAAAGCTGCTTTGTGACAATGTACTGTTGTAAAAAGCGCTATATAAATAAATAACTTGAACTTGAACATCATTCAAGAAAATAAAGAAAGAAAAATTGTAAATAGAAGCAAAAAGAAAAAAAAATGGATTATCCAAAAAATTTCACAAATTAAATATAATGTATTAGTGATGATAAAGTGAATCATTTCTTTTTAAATCTCCTTTTTTCTCTAATGGATGGAATGTAAGAGGTTATGATGGTGGGCTCCTAGTGAACAGGGGTGTTAGTCAGTGTTCTATGGAGGCTTTGTGCGCTGTAATGAGTGAGTGACGGGTGAGAGATGCGCAGGTGGGTCTGCTGAAGTAAAACATTTGACCTGTAAGTTAGCTCTCAACCTTCACCGTCAAACCCAGAGCCTGATGTTTACGCTTCAACACACTATAGAAACGCAAGTGAGAAAGAAAGACTGATGGACAGGAAGGTAAAAGGAATTTCTGACTGCTCTCAGCAGATCGCTTTGGTCTCTCTGTAAACAACAGCCAGGCTTCTCTTGCAAACTCTCGCTCATGGGTTATTGATAAAAGGACTTCGCTTGCCTATCGACGTTTCTTTAAATTCCTTTGAAGAAATTCGGGTTTGCTTGCTTTTCTTTTTTAAAAATCTATCAGAACGGAGGGCAGAACTCGGTAGGAGCTTCAGAGAGCGAGAACATGAGGAAGGCAGAATCAAACGAAGAGAAAACACCGGATAAAAGACCGGAGAGGATTGTTTCTTCAAAGCTTTTATGATTAATTTACACAACCATCATGTGAAATGAAATGTGGTAATTGGTTGTAATGGCAACGAAAAACTTCACTCTACGAATCCAGTATTCTTAGTGCATTATAAACACATTTATAAAGCTTTATAAAGTATTCATTACACCTTATAACTTTTGTTATAACATGACGTTCATGATCACAGTCATAAAGTATTATAACAATATGACATACCACGAAGTGACTGTGTTATAACATCAATGAATACTTTACATTATGAATACATTATGAATACTTCATTAATACTTCATTAATGCACTGATGAATCATTATAAACACTGAATTCTTACAAAATTCTGTAGCTTCTATATATATTTACGTATATCTACTCATACGTACACACATGTAGCAGAAATCAGCTGTAAAGACAGCCGTCATAAATATGCAGCCACGCCCATAAATTTCTTGTGCACGGACAAAACCTTTAATTGTATTTATGTACACAGGGTCGAAAAAAGCAGACTTAACATATAGTGTTATATATAGTGTAGAAGTGTTTCACTGCGTTCTGGGTCACAGGGGGAGAATAAAGCTTTACATAGATGATTAAAGCACACATGCTCACGCAGAACCATCAATCACGCCGTTAGATCTGGCTTCACCATCATCACTGATGGCCATATGCTACATATGTGATCAAAAAAAAAAAAGCTCTTGTCTGTTCCTCACTGTGATGTGCTGCTAACATGTTTATGAGCATTTCTGAATGCTAGACAATACAACCGAGGTCCAAAAACTCTCCACTCAACCATCTGTTGCTCCAGAGCTAATGCAGAGCCTTCACTGCCAACAAACAAGAAAACAGATCTTAACCCGGGGGATAATGTGAGCAAGATGGGAGACTCACAGCATGAGAAGAAAGGCATTCCTGCCTCTGTGATCGACTGATGGTAAATTTAGTGACACATCAAAGAGTCATGAGGTGTACCCTACATCCTGCGCAAGGTGCGTTGCGATGCTCACGCCAATGTTTTCATGCCTTGCACCTGCATGGTTTAAATAGAAATGCTGCTGGTGAATAGAGCTACACTGATGGGCGTGGTCATCTCAAAATGAGGTGTGTGTTTCTGTCATTTCTGTCGTATTGCTATATTGGAGACTGAAAACTATTTAAACAGAGGACAACAGTCTGACGTTCATTACAATCGTGGTTGTGTTAGTAATTATTTTTTATTTTATTTTATTAAATATACTTAAAAAAAGAATAATAAATTATCAATGGGGGCTTAGTGGTTAGCATGTTCTCCTCTCAGCACTAGGAATTCCCGGTTTGAATCCCAATCTGGGTGGAGTTTCCATGTTCTCCCCATATCCGCATGGGTTTCCTCCGGGTTCTCCGGTTTCCTCCCACAGTCCAAAAACATGGATCAAGAGAGTGCCCAGAGATGGATTGGCGCCATGTCCTGGGTGTATCTGCCCAGCGGCCGAAACGTTCTCCCCTATATGGGCATGGGGAACCCCACCGAGACCCTAATATAGGATAAAGCAGGAGATAATGAATGGAAAGGAAAACACGAGAACAGCAGGATTTAAATTGGTGGTCTTCTCCCTCTCCAGAGTCTGTTCCTGAACATGGGTAAGGAGTGCTTTAGGAGCTCCTGCCATTTTGTGTTCTATTAGCATTAGATTTTTGTTTACACATTGTTTATTGTAATGGTTAAAAATCCATTTTCCATGGCTTGTCCTGGTCCAGAATGTCAGGGTAGAAGCCTAACCAAAGTGGCCCAAACATCCCCATCCCTGTCTCTTCTAATTCTTTGGGTGGCACACCGAGGTGTTCCCAGGTCAATACCTCATCATGTTGGAGCTGCATGACTATGAGCTATGTGGTCTGGGGTGATGGGACAGACAAAGTATGATCCAATTTAACCTCTATAAAGAAAAACATCAGAGTTCAGGTCCTCTCACCTGGAACAGGATTACCGGAGCCCAATTGGGCTCTTCAGCGATCGTCTGGTGTTCAATTTCTTTCCACTTTCCCATGGGCCCACCACCTGTGGGAAGGATAGTAACAGCGGTCCGGAGCTCTGTGGATCAGTCATGGATTTATTTTGCACATTAAATCAATGTAGATTAACACAACTCTCAAAAGTAGCAGTCACATCTGTAGCGTATCTTACAAAATCGTGTCTGTACAGTAAAAATATGTATGAATTTACATTCTCAATCTGCACGAACGTGAGTGCTTGCCTTTACAAGCTCGGCTTTGTCATCATTGGCCCCGATTTTATGAGAACGGCTGAAATCCAATACGCTGCATTTCCAAATTTTGCTTTTAATAGCAAAAATATGCAGAGCAACAGAGCGTGCTCTGGTAAATAAGGCCTGCACAGCGCAAAATTGTAGATGCTAATCACAGCTAACAGGGGGGCGACCAAAATGCTGTTATTACACATGGACCATTGAAACTTTAGCCATATGATGAAGAGCATAAGTACAGCTGCTTTACAGAAAGCAGAACAGTTCTGCAAGGGTTGCTTGGCCTTAGCGGGGTGATTACATATTCCATCAATCAGTACTGTATACATAAGGGGTGTAGAGATATGCATGTTTTAGTCAGGTTCTGGACTATGATGCTAACTAGCTATGCCATGCATACATTAGACATGGAGTAGGGCCACATCAAAATACGAATGTCCGAAAATTGTGTTGTACAGAGATTTCTACTTGGTGTGAGTTTTGAATAGGGTGACGCCTGTTGTGTGAAATACAAACAAGGTGTAGCAGAAAGATATTTTGTAAATATGAGCATACATGTAGCTATTTTAGCCTATGGAAACGACATGCAAGCACGGTGGCTTAGTGTTTAGCACGTTCGCCTCTCAGCACTAGGGATTCCTGGTTCAAATCCCCATCTGGGTGAAGTTTCCATGTTCTCCCCGTGTCCACCTGGGTTTCCTCCAGATTCTCCGGTTTCCTCCTCCAGTTCAAAAACCTGCATCAAGTCAATTGAGTTCTCCAAATTGCCCCATATAGAGTGTGTATGTGTGTGAGTGAGTGAGTGTGTGCCCAGCGATAGATTGGCACCCTGTCCCGGGTGTATCTGCCCAGCGCCCGAAATGTTCTCCCCTAAAGAGAACGTCTTTCCATTAATAGCCTGAACATAAGGGCACTAATCCTGATGACTGGCCTTTAAGGGTCAGATCTTTTTGGTATGTCCACCGCTCTCTCCAAACGATCTGGGTGGAGTTTCCATGTGCTCCCTGTGTCTGCATAGTTTTCTCCTGTTTTTTTCTTCGACTGTTTGAAAAACATGGATTTATGGTAAATATGCTGCTTTACATTGGCCCGTGATGGATTGCTGTCCTGTCCTGGGTGTATCTGTCCAGCGCACAAAATGCTCTCCACTGGATGGGTATGGGAAACAAAATTTGTTGGTCTGGAACATTGACGTGTTTGTTAACCAGGAAAAGCGATTGTTGTTCAATATGAATAATTTTACATTCCGATTATTCACAAGTTAAAAACATAATGAACATTGGACAGTCTTCTCGAAGTGGACTTCTCAGCAAAGTCAACTGAAGCTCAGAAAACCACATCCATTCAGAAATAAAAAAAAAAATCCAAAGAGCTCCATCTCCGACTCTGCAGGCTTCAGGCAGCAGCTTAAATATTTACGAAAGTTTAAGAATTGAAATGACTGAAAAACAAGTGAACATGTATGTGTTGTTTGGAAGGGTTGCCAGGAAAATGGGCTTTATTTCCTTTCTCACAGAAAGACACGTGATCCAGTAACTAGTGAGTAAAGGAGGGTGAAGCCAAAGACAAAGCAAAGCTCCTGATACCATCAGAATGAAATAAACGGAATGTAAACAAGAGCATGTGTCATAATCAAAAAGAAACAATGAACATCACAACAGCCGAGGACGTCTGTGGGGCCGCCATGCACATGACGCTGAACTTGAGTTATTTATGGGGTTTCTTAACCACCATAACAAAAATGTTGATCACCATTATTGGGTTATTTACTACTGATACAGTAAATGCTATATAATATAGTTTGCCTACTGTACACACAGTGGAATTAGTCCTTCACATTTAACCCATCCGTGCACACACACACACACACACACACTGGTGAAGTGAGCACACGTGCCCGGAGTGGTGAGTAGACCTGTGCATGGCACCTGGGGAGCAATCAGGGTTAGGTGCCTTGCCCAAGGGAACTGTAGTACTTGGTGAGACCAGAAATCAAACCGGAGTCTTTTTTATTTATTTATTTTTGTTTTGTGATAGGACTCAATGTTTTTCGAGTTGCTGTTGACTTTGACTAATATTTAGGTTACAGTTTTACTATTATCCATCCATCCATTATCATTATGTCTAGTAGGGTCGCGGTGGGCTTTCCCATGCCCATTCAGGGGAAAACGTTTCGGGCGCTGGGCAGATAGACCCAGGACAGGACGCCAATCCATCGCTGGGCACACACTCACACAGACACACTCTATATGGGGCAATTTGAAGAATTCAACTGACTTGATCCATGTTTTTGGACTGTGGGAGGAAATCAGAGAACCCGGAGGAATGTGCTAACCACTAAGCCACCGTGCCGCCCGTACACTGCCCCCTGTGGACTGTAATTTCAACATTCTAAAAGTCATTAGAAATAATAATCTTGTTTCAATTGTCTAAAACATTTTGGCTTTCCATTAAGTTGACGAGGCATTACTCTGTGATTCTGTGAAGTATTATAAATTCATGGTTTTCTCAACATCTTGATACCCGAGGCTACAAAGCATCCCTGTACCATGATCCACTGTGCAACGCAGCTGGGATGAATTTCTGATGTCGTCATGCGAGGTTTTTTTTTTCTCTCTTTACAGTCTGATATGTGTTTTGCCAAAAACAATGACTTTTATCTCATCTTTCCTAATTACACTAATAGATCTTTGAGAACAGCAGACTCTGACTTTGTGGGTGGCACTTTTTATAATCCTATCAACAGGGCAATTAAATTCGAAGGTCTCTTGCTTTTTCCAGCTTGGAGAGTTGAAGGTGTTGAAGATTTCGGTGACTACAGAGAATAAATAAATCCAAACAGGGAAAAAGATCTGAACATCTTAAACAATAAGTATTTCAAAATGTGTATTCTTTTTGCATCTTATTATCTTCAACTTTATCCTATTCTAGGGTTGAGGTTGTGGAGGGGGGGGGCTCAATTTTGAAAATTAGGGGCTAATTTAGAGCAGCCAATTTACATTGAACCCATGTTTTGGACTGTGGGAGAAAACCAGAGAACCCGGAGAACACCCACATGATTCAAACCTAGGTCTCCGTGCTGAGAGGTGAACGCTCTAACCACTAAATCACCGTTCTACAGAAATGCAACCGTGGAACATGTTTAAAGGTTTCTGTGTAATTTCCACTCACGTCACATGTTTGAGCTGCTTTAACATTATTACCCACCACAACCAGGATTAACAGCTTTTTACAATACGTGCAAAGCTACCACAATCTTTTAATTTTTCATCTAATGCAATCTTACTGGCAGATTAACATTCCAAGAAAAAAGACATGATTAAACATATTCTGTGCCAATGAGTTCACAAAAGCCAATAATTACATAACAACGCCTTCACTTATACAACCAGTTTGGCCACACCTCCTTTTTTGCCACTTATTGTCCATGTTCTCAGTTCCTGTAAAGATGGACTTTGTAGTTCTACAATTCCAGACTGTAGTTCATCTGTGTGTGTTCTACAGTACATACTGTGTACGTCCCCTTTACTATGTTCTAATGGTCAGAACCCCAATAGTACCCCCACAGAGCAGGGATTATTTGGTTGGTGCATTACATTATGTTTACCTACAAAAATAACATTATCATTATAACGTTATAAGGTTTGACAATCCAATACAGTTGCCCTCTCCACCCTCCAGCCACCCCATGTATAAAACACTCGTTCCAACACTACAGGACCTTGGTGGGAGAATAACAGAGATCAAAGACACAGACTTGCCAATGTCTCAATGTCCTAAGTTCCTTGTGGATGAGCAGACGGAGACAGAAAGACAGACAGAAAGGGAAAGTGCTCTAATCATCGATCGGGTTACTTCATTTGATTTATGAAAACAGCTGCATACACATCACATGAAGCTACAACCCACAAATAAACCACACACACTCATGTCTTCTTACTAATATACTGTTTCTGCTCATGCTCCATCATCTGACACCCACGGTGAGAAGTCTGACGGCCTTCACTGCCAGTTAATAAGTTTAGGATGAATGAATACAGACTGTATAAGTGTTTTATATAGTTTTTTAAGTCTGAAACAGATTCAGCAACATCTTGCTAATGAAGATGGAACGCTTAATCAATATTAACATGTCGATGATTACACAACACCAATTTAATATTTTAGATGGCATATTTTTGGACGAATTTTTTTTATGCAAATACAGAAGTTTCAAAAAAGTTGGTAAAGCTCAAGTTCAACTATTATGGAATTAAATCAACACAGTGACTGTTGGTCAGGACCATCGCAGAACAGGTATAATTTGGGTGGTGTATTGTTTATTGTCAGTTTTGTTCTCATTAGAGAACAGAGTAAACGGGATGTACACAGCATGTACTGTAGAACACAAACAGATGGACTACAGTCTGGAATTGTGGAACTACAAAGTCCATCTTTACAGAAAGTGGATCTGAGAACATGGACATCCCCTAAAAACAATAGCTATTCTTCCATCCAGGTCCTCTATTGTTGGAACTAATGTTTTATACATGGTGTGGTTGGAGGGTAGAGAGGGTCAATTAGATAAATTCAATTGACCTTGATCCATGTTTTTGGA
>JAFMOD010000631.1:0-23176 GCA_019802435.1 Corydoras maculifer
GATGAGGATGAGAGGGATGAGGATGAGGGAGGATGAGGATGAGGGGGATGAGGATAAGGGGGATGAGGATGAGGGAGAATGAGGATGAGGGGGATGAGGATGAGGTCAGTCTGTTAGTGTACCTGCTCGGTTGGACTGGTCGATCATGGGCTGTACAATGCGTCTGCGTGCATTAATAAACCTTAATGTTTAAGATAACAGGATTAATATTAATTAGTACAGAATTGGTTTAAAGGTGATTTATCAATGAATCATCCTCACCAGTTGTTGACCTGTAGGATGGTCAGTCCTGTGTCCTGAGCCAGCTGCTTCTTCTGCTCTTCTGAGGGATACGGATGCTGCAGAGATAAAAATACTTGATCTACCACAGATCTGAGAACAGTTCCTGTAAAAGAGCTCGAACCCCTTTAACAGCACACAGACTCATTCCATTAGATTTAATAATATAAGATAATCCCACAGTCACACAGTCTCCTTTAATCCAGCAGGAGATATTAGATGTTTAAATGTGTGTCCCACCGTCAGATGCTGAAAGAGCCACGCCCTCATGATGTTAGTTGCTACTTTGGGGAAAATTCCTCTTTTTTTTTGCCGCTTTTTATCAGGATCGTCCTCATCCCCGGTTCCGGGAGACGCTAACCCATTCTCCAATCCATCACCTACAGGGACAGAGAGAGACAGTAAGGTTCTTTGTATAGAATGCAGCCTCACCTCTGGACTGTATCTAAGATTATTCTGGACAGATGAATATCTGATGAAGATCAATCACTGCTGTGAGGTTGAAGCTGCTGAGGTATGAAACTGTGCTAGTGCTAGAATAGATGTTACCTACACCCTTTTGAGTGTACACTATCTTCACCCCGTTTCCTGTTTCAAAGTCCCTCAGATTGGACCTAATCCTGGGTTTGATTTGTTTAATTTTACATGGGCGGAGTCTGTAGAAAAGAGACAGAGCTCTGAGATGTTATCCATGAGTTTCTCACCGAGCTCGCTGCTGGTGTCTCCACTCTGAGAAAACTGTCCTCCACTTGATGGTCCAGGTGTACCGACAGATGAAGTGGAATGATCCTCATCCAGATCTCTCCAGGACGGGTTCTGAAAACACAACCCGCTCAGAACTGAGTATAAAATACGAGAGCCATTGATTACAATGGGTCCTGCAGCAGTTCATACAAACGTGTGATGAGGACGTGGAACCAGCAGAACAATGGGAACGTCTTAATGCAGATGAACTTTCAAAATGGAGCAGAACCTGTAACACTACCTGAACTCTTCTAAAAAGTTAATATATTATAATATTAAACATAAAAACTGAACCTGGTTTCATTTTAAATCTTTAGAAAACCTAATGAATCCTAAAAAATCATATAATAACAAATATAGAATTGTAGAAATATTTTGATATAAACCTTATATTTATATGGTATTTGTGTAATCTTCAGAACTTCAGGTTCAGCAGGAATCTACTCACCTCATGTCCAATGGTACTCAACAGGAACCTTATCTAGTTCTTCCTGAGCTATCCAGTACCTTGTATCTGATCCCAGATCAGTTTTTAGATGAGTTAATTTTAAAGACCTGGTGTTCAGGGAATGTGGAGAAATTACCATGCTGTCCATCCAAAAAAGTTCCTCAGCCCAATGTTTAGAATTGTCCAGAGACGATAATGGAGAGTCCAGGAGATGGAGGAGAAGGAGAGAACCCTAATGCTGAAGAAACCAGGGTGAGTGATGGAGTGAAGAATCGGGAAGAAAAAAGGAAATGATGACTGAAAATGTTGACTGGAGATGCAGCCGGATCAGAAAAAAGCTCTGATACAAAATAAAAAGAATTCAGGATGTAGAACGAGAGGACGAGGAACTGAGAGGAACTGAACTGGGTTCTACTGAGTCCCCTATTTATCTCCTGCATTTAATCCAAATGCTGCTGAAAACACTCTTCAGCGTCAGCTGTTTGCCTGATGGTGTTCAAATAAAGAGCTGCTGCACACACACACTCACACGCACTCCACACACACTCCATTCACAGAAAATAGTCAACACTAATAAGACCACTTAGTATTTGCTCATTAACAAAGCACAGCAGTTTATGTGTGTGTGTGTAAGTGTGTAAGTGTGTGTGTGTGTGTGTGTGCTGAATTAGGATTAAGATATACTGTCCTTCATGGGTCCTTAAAAGTATTCAGTCAGCTGCTGTAACTTACAAATTCAGATAGTGTCTGAATCATGTTGTGAAGCTGTAACTCGTGAGGACAGAGGCTGCTGCAGGGACGGCGTGAGGTTACAAATGAATGATCTCAGAGGTTCTGTTCAGTTTTGGTAAAAGAATCAGAAAACTGCAGCTTCATCAAATAAAATAAATATGGAGGTAAAAGGAGGAGCAGAGGATGTAAGGATTAAACTCCTGATCAGGAGAACATCAGGCCTTCATCAGTACTGTTACCTTCATCATCACCTCCACCATCAGACCTTCATCACGTTTCTCAAAGACCAAGATTCAGGATGAGAACTCAAATGGTTCTGAATTTGGTTCTTACAGTTCAAACTCACGTGATTGGTGGAACAGAGCTCATCAAAATCAGACCTGCTCCCGTCTCGATCATCAATCACCAGATCGATTGGCATCTTCCCTTTGAGACAGCTGATGTATCGCTGACAGAAGTTATCACACAGCTCATGCACCTAAAATTGATGACATGTCAATCATATTGATAAACTAACTTTCCTATTAATTATTCAGTCAATAATGCGCAAATCAACCAGCCAATCAACTAACAACTTTAATTTATTATTCACCTAACAATCGCATATTAATGAACTATTACCTATCGATTAATTATCTTTAATCAGTCAGTGATGGTAAATGAGTGAATGAAGCACCTTTTCTAATTCCAGAAGGTGGAATCGTAGAACTTGAACAGCCTGAATCATCTGAAAACGACAAACAGAACATTTTAAATTTAATATACATCATCATCATCATCATCAATAAGTACATCATGTGTGTTACATACAAAATGTAAGAGTTCTTAAAAATACTTAGTATTCCTCAGCATTCAAGATTTATAATCTTTTTTAATTCTTCATTACTGTCACTGCTCATCACATGCTTTATCATCGTCCTTCTCTTTTGTTTAAATTTTAAGTTGATTTAAGTTGGTTTTCTGTCTCAGATCTGAGATCATATTTAAACTCACCAGCTCATCCAGATGAGGATAAGATGAGAATAAAGGTTTCTCTGATCGAATCTAAAAAACACAAAGTGCAGAAATGAACAAGTGAAGAATTCAGCTTCAGCATCGAAATGTGGAGTGAAAACGATGATGTGATGATACCTCAGATGAAAAGACGATGGAACTCAGAAAAACATCAAATGAATGACCAATAGGCTGATGAGAGCGTGATGGGGTGACTGAGGGGGGTGATGGTGATGGGACAACCAAATGGAGATGATGATGTGGGGTTGATGTGAGGTTGATGTGAGGTTGATGTGAGGTTAATGTGAGACCTGTTTGGAGAAGACAGCAATGTCCTCATTAAAAGAATCAGAGGAACACACATCACTTCCTGCCAGACCCGGTTCTCTCGGCGTGCACGTTGCCAACTCACACTTCTCAAACACCAATGCCAATAAAGGAAACAGAGGGTGACTGCACACACACACACACACACACACAAATATTGGTTGGTTGAGTAATCCCTTGATTGACAGATTTATATTAAACAAGTTAAAAAAAAAAAAGAATTATTCTAAATTCCAGTTCAGAATCTGAATCAGAACAAATTTATAAAACTCAGGAAATGAAGGAACTTGTACCCGTAGATCAGATCCTTGTCTTTTTTGAGGGCTTCATTGGTGCTTGCCCCCAAGATGCCTGTCAGGAAGCTTTGTGAGGTCATGTAGGGCTGGTTGCTGTGATGTGGAGGAGGGGTGTGGTTCAGGTGATGGTGCACATGAGGGTCTCCATATGGACCAACACCATCCATTACAGCACCGTAATGCACCACGTCTTCATACTGACACACCAAGAAGAGGAGTCACATGATCATTTAAAATCTTATAAAGCTTCAGTCAGTGAGCAGCGCAGTGATCATCACAGTCTGCATCCATCATCCATCACAGAGTCCTTCATACAGCACACACTGATACACAGAGGTCAGGTACCGATTCAACAGCCCCTCATTTAAAATGAGTCAGCTCCATTAAATTAAGGGATATTTATTTATGTAGTGCCGTTCAGATTCTCCTCCTCCTCATCATCATTATCAATATCATCATCAATATAATCATCATTCTCATCATGATCAGTTCATCCTCTCAAAGGTTTTAAAGTTAATTTCTGCTTTTGATCTAATTTACTGCACCGTTATTTAATGTTTGTTTAACTGAATCTAATTTGATAATCAAAACAAATTGGTTATTGATTATGGTTTGAATTTATTACACTTTCTTCAGAGATAATGAATTGTTCTGGTTTAAATTTTCCTGACATGAAAAATAAAACGTTGATTAAATCATAACGCACATTGAGGATTCTGCAATGAAGGAATTAATTAGAGTAATGAAGTGGAGCAGTTAGTTTAATTACTGATCTGATGTCAGATTAAAGATCGATTCAGTGGATTAGATGTGAACGGGTTTCTTACCCTCTGCGCCATCAACACGCGCGGGTTCGGATCTCGCGGTCGCTTTGATCTCCACTTCAGTGACGTGCTGCGTAAATAATCCCAAACAAACTCGATTCCCGTTAGTAACTGTCATTTACACCACGTGGCGGGGGAAAGTCGCAGTTCTCATTCTTGCAACTCTTAAATTCTTATTGTTAGTGCAGTTTAAATAAAGAAATCAATTCTTTAATAAAGATCGAATCTTCTTTTCTTCTTGCCGCCGCTGCAGCTGTTCGCGCTCGCGCTGATGAAGAACCAACTGAGGACCGAGGTCCACGCGCACGCGCACACGCGCCCGCACGCGCACGCTAATGACCTCCCGCGTGGTGTTATTAAATTACTGTGGAGCGCGAGCCCATAATCTCTGTATGATGGATTAAATAATCTGCTTTATTCTGAAGCTCATCTGAAACACGGGAGTTTCTTCAGGGTTTAGTTTCTGATCCTTATCCGTTTCTTCTTCTGCACTTTTGAAATTTATACCGAAACACAAAAAACATATATATTTTAAATATAAATTACATTAAAAGTATAAATTAAACGAACCGATGTTTACAATAAATATTTTTCTGTGTTGAAATGAAGATAACAGTCATAATAAAAGAGTTACTACACAAAATCAAATAATATTTTGGGCGTCATTTGGAACTACTTTATTTTTATATATTCTTTAAAACCAAATGACACGGCGAGAAATTAAAATCTTTAAATTAAATTATTGCTTTTTCATTCAAAATCCAAAAAATATGTCGACGAAGAAGATTATTAAATCAGTTTTACACCGGATTTATTAAAAAAACCAAAACTATTATTTATTATTAAAGTTATCCCGGGTTTGTCCTGGTTCGATTGTCGCTCAGAGGAAGGAATCACTCACACACAATTTCAGGTAGATGATATTATTACATTAATTATATGAATTGTGTATTGATAATTATATTTCTAATTATACATTTTATTGATATATTTGAATTGCTGACTGGATTGTTAGGCTTCATAAATCCTGCTACGTAAACAAGGAGTTAAGTTCAGAAATGATTTGAAGAGGAAACAATTAAAACGGCAATTTAATTCCTAACGTACATTTTTTATGTCGATCATAAACTTTTAAATGACATACAATCAGCAGATGTTTTTATCTAGAGCAAATTACAAACGAGAGAGCGCGAGTGTGTAGATTAATAAACATTAATAAACCTGAAAATATATTTATTTCATCTGGTTTAAAGCCGACACTAAAAACCAATAACCAAAAACAATGTAAACAGATATTTTTTATGTATTTAACTCAAATAAATGCAGAAGTTGTATTTATAAAGGTCCTGGAAAAGTCTAAATCGAGACCCTGTAGAGTACACAAGCTTCCTGGATATAGAGAATTATTATAAAAGACTTAAATAACGTGCTAAATGAATCGTTATTGCAGCAAACAGCGCTATCGTGTGGTCCAAAATTCAACTACAACACGGAACTGTCACTAATAAAGGAGTTCAACACTATTTACCCATTAATTTATGTTTAAAATTCTAGACAATATTTAACACTGAGTCAGTGTTAATAAAAAGAGTTAATGAGTTTATAATGAGTTCGAATCTCTTTTCTCATTGTTTTAAATCTCAGTGCACCATCTCACACTTCATCCATCCATCCATCCATCCATTATCTTCCTCTTTATCCTCTCCTAGGGTCGCGGGTAGATTGGAACGTAAAGTGTGTGGATCCACACCAGGGCATGTTTGTCTTTATGAAACCTATTGATATTTAACACATTGTACATGAACAAAAGTACAAGGACACGAATGTGTCCTTGATGTCTTTTATTAAGTGCCGTGAAAATTAAGCACCTAGTCATGAATTTAAATAATTGTATGCTTCCAACTTTGTGGGAACAGTTTGGGGAAGGCCCTTTCCTGTTCTAACGTGACTAAACAAACTTCCTTCATCAAAGGACCTTCATCAACTGTCTGTACTAAAGACGAAGGAAATAAAGTTTATTTGCTCAAGATGCAAACCTGTTTCAGTTTTCTTTTAGAAAACGATGTGTCCTGTTGAGGACAGTGAGACAGATATCACACCAGCTTACAGGAGAGAGACAGAGACAGAACACAAAGTGTTTCATTTTTTAACTTTATTTGAATTTTATTATTTTTTTATTCTTCAAGACAAATCTTGTATCTTGTATAACTCTGTCCTGTGCTGCTGATTTCCCCGTGGTGGGACTAACTGAGGTTTATCTTGTTTTAAACATTAAAAAAACGCACTTTACAGAAATCTTCTTCTTAAAAGTCATTTTCTTTCTCCTTGCATCGTGGTGTAGTGGTTAGCATGTTCTCTTCTCAGCGCTGGGTTTCCAGGTTGGAATTACGATCTGGGTGAAATTTACATGTTCTCCTCCTGTCCAAAAACAATGATTTAAGGTCAATTGGCTGCTCTAAATTGCCCAGCGCCCGAAACCTTCTACCCTGGATGGACATGGGAAACCCCCCACCACGCACACGACTCTAGTAGAGGATTAAGTGGAAAATAATGAATGGATGGATGAAACATAAATGATATTTATAGATGGAAAAATGTAAAAGATTAAAGTTGAATGCGAATATAGGACTACCGTCTTTTATCATCCAGCAGAGAGAGCCAAAGAATATTATGGTCCAAACGTTTTTAGTTCCTTCTCAAGTGTACGTTCTCTGCACATGGAACCATGTGTGAGGCAGATGTATTTTTTAATAAAAGAGATGAATTTATATTTCTATCTTATTATTTCAACTTAATTCATTAGAGTAAGAACACAGGGTAGGGGACCCACACTGGTAACTCTGGTGGAATTTGGGATTGAACCAAAACTTGATTGAACCAAAAATTCTCAAATGGATAAGCCGACCCCCCCCCCCCGAGTTCATTACACATTAATGCATTTATCAGATTTTTATTATGAAACTGCTTTAATGAAGTGCCCTTCACAGTATGATATACAGAATACAGAATGCACTTTTAAAATGTGTAAATGCTTGTAAATCCTGCATGCAGGTGGGTGTAATGGAGGCTTGTGTTTTTATGTACAGATTAAAGATTTAAAGTTTATTAAAAGAGAGAAACTCTTAGTATGTATGATATGAAGTCAAGCAGGAAGTGCTGAACATGTTGCAACAGATTGTACGATGACGGCAGGCTCATCAGACCTCATTCCTGCAACTCAGACTCTGTTAACCTTTATAAACACACACGTTCCAACATGAACTGACCTATTACATACTTCAAACTCACACACATACGGTATGTATCTGTGGTACGGCAGCATTTTCATTATTTCTGGACTCACTTCCGTGGAGCTCAGTGTGGTGGAGAATCGTTGCGATCTTATGGATCTCTCTAACCAGGATGTTAAAAATCTCCTTCATCAGGATCTGTCTACAGTCAGTTTTTTTTTAAATTGTGATGTTTTATCTTGAACATAACTTCAGTTCGGTTTGTCTGAATTCTGAAAAAGCTTCAGAGTCAGAATTCTTCAACATGCGTAACATGAGAGGAACCAACACAATGTCTCCAAAACTACAACACAACATCACCATGCTCAGTGTTGATCCATAGATATATTCGATTAAATACAGAATTCAGAATGTGGAGCAGTGCTGAGCACTCAGATAATGGAAAAGTTATTTGGTCAGGTAGTTTCCATCAGTTTTAAGTTTGCATGTTCTCCCTATGACGTTTTTCTTTTGTGTACTCTACCAAAAACATGTTAGCCTTTAAACATGCGGGTGAAGATGTGTCACTGTGATGAGTGGAGGGCCTGTCCAGGGTGGACCCCTGTCTCTAGCACCCCCACTCCACCCTGATCAGAATCAGCAGATTAAAAAATGAAGAAATTACAAAAATAAATTGTCAACAACAAGGAGCAGAGCAGGATGTGATGTGTAACACAGTGCCCTTTATTTACAGCACACTTGAGCTCTCCTGAGTGGCACCATGGCACAGCTGGTGGCTTTGGATCAGTTTTTAATTACATTCATTCTCTGAGCCCAAGTATGATACTTTAGTATGTTCTCATTATGTAGTTTAGTTCTGGCACTACAGTTTCACAACAGCATTGAGGTGATCTGCAAGTGAGTGGGAAGTATGATGACAGACTGGCACCATGCCACGGTGGATCAAACTGAACACGGCATGACCTCCACCCCACACACACCCCACATTACTGTCGTTATTCCTCAGATCGATTTCTGCCTCTTACACGATGTCCAATGGTGATCTGGGATCCTGTGAGGTTTTGAGGGATGCCAGTTCCTGTGGAGGTGTTATGGCTTCTGAAGCATGTGAATGATGAGTGTCAAGTCTGCAGCTCAAGAACAGGTCGTTTGTTGATAAAGGAAGAAGACTGAACTATCTGATTAGTGTCTTTAGTTCTCAGGGCCTTACAGAGCGCATCCCAGATGAGGCGTGGCACCGGTGGGCTGAGGATGATGAAAACCCACGGGTCCAGGATGGGGTTCATTGATAGGAGCAGCAGTGCCGTTAGATCCATAGCTTGATTCTCACTTTGACTCATATACATCTGTATCTGTATACACACACATACACACACACACATACAAACACACATACATACACACATACAAACACGCTTAATTTAAGTGGTGCTATGACCTCAGCACCCCTGAAAGTGACAAATTAAACCAATAATCAAGAATTAAAGGTCCATTTGGTAAAATTTTACAAACCTTCAACATTTTAAGGTAAATATGAAATAAACTTAAATAACCGACATGAGAATAAAAAATCAATGTATTTTTTTATTTAAAAAAGTGATTCGTTTAAATCTTTACGATATGAACTGATTATATTGAACGTGTGATTATAGGAGTGTGTGTGATTATAGGACTGCGTGTGATTAATTTAAGGTGTTATTGGAGTGTGTGTGGTTGCTACATCACATTACACCCTATCATTGTGTAACTTCTAAAGAGTTCGCACTTGTGTTACTAAAGGCATTTCTGATGGAAACGTTCACTCTTTAAACTGAGGACTGTGAAAAGTGAGGAACCAATCAGAACCGAACCCACCACGAGCGGCAGAGAGCAGATGAGGAACGTGACGGTCATGAAGGCCAGGAGAACCAGATGCTCCAGTTCCTCGGACAGAGACCTGCGCGGGGCCCCCCGCTGCCCCCCCCGCCGCCGGTACATCAGCACAAGGTGGTAGATCACGCAGACGTTGCACACCACAGTGCACGTGATCAGAAGCAGCAGCACTGACGCGTAAAGGTTTTTGAAGGCTCGGTGCTCGGGTGAGTCCAGGTCGATGAAGCACCAGGTCCCGGGACAGTACTGAACGTAAGCACCGAACCCGAGGAGTGGACAGAGACAGAAGCACGCGCCCGACCCGTAGACCAGCGCGAGCGCCACGTACCCGCAGCGCGCGCTCAGACGCCGCTCGTAGAAGTAGGGCCGCGAGATGGAGAGGCAGCGCTCCAGAGCCATGCACAGCAGCAGCGCCAGGGTCACCACGCTGAAGAACGCCACCCAAAAACCGAAGAGCTGGCAGACGGGGCCCCCGCTCCCGGTCCCTGCCCCTGTCCCGCTCCCGGTCCCTGTCCCCAGCGCCAGCAGAGACTCGTTCCGAGAATACGCGGCGATCACCAGAGGGCTGACGGAGCACGTCCCCAGCAGGTCTGTCACCAGCAGCGCGGTCANAGAGCCATGCACAGCAGCAGCGCCAGGGTCACCACGCTGAAGAACGCCACCCAAAAACCGAAGAGCTGGCAGACGGGGCCCCCGCTCCCGGTCCCTGCCCCTGTCCCGCTCCCGGTCCCTGTCCCCAGCGCCAGCAGAGACTCGTTCCGAGAATACGCGGCGATCACCAGAGGGCTGACGGAGCACGTCCCCAGCAGGTCTGTCACCAGCAGCGCGGTCAGCAGCACTCTGAACAGGGTGGAGGATGAGGATGAGGTCCGTTTTTTCCGCCGCCGCCGCACCTCCAGCAGCACGAGCGCGGCCGCGTTCCCCAGCACGCCGGCGGCGAACATGACGGCGGAGGAGCGAGAGGAGCCGCCGCGCACCGACACCGCCAACCGGCACACGGTGCGCCCGGCGCTCAGCTGCACACCCGCCCTGTCCTCCATCTGCCTGTCCGTCTGTCTGTCCGTCCACCCTCTGGACCGCTGGACTTTAAGAGCAACCGTCTCCCAACAATTCGGTTCTCACCTGCGCTCCTCTGCGCCCCCCCTCTGCGTCCGTGTGTGTGTGTGTGTGTGTGTGTGTGTGTGTGTGTGTGTAGGAGAGAGAACGAGTTTGGTGAAAGTTTGCCGGAGGAGGAGTCCATGCAGGATGCATCCTCATCATCACTCTTCATCCTGTCGTAGCGCTTGTGCTGACGTCAGACAAACCGTTCTTTGCGTCATCTCGATTGTTATTGTCATTATTGAGTTATTTGCTTATTGATAAGTAGAGTCTCTGTTTTTTGTAGTGGTTTATATATTGTGTTTATGTGTGTATGTTTATTAATGAAACTTTCTCACCAGCTTCAGTTGCTGCAGCATCCGTCTCTAAATCTGCTGTTTAATTACAAATAAGTAAGAATAAAAGATCCTTAATTGGTTATTCGATCATTTAATTAAATATTAAAGTTTCAAAACAGGGCGGCACGGTGGCTTAGTGGTTTAGCACGTTCGCCTCTCAGCGCTAGTGATTCCCGGTTCGAATCCCCATCTGGGTGGAGTTTCCATGTTCTCCCCGTGTCCGCGTGGGTTTCCTCCGGGTTCTCCGGTTTCCTCCCACAGTCCAAAAACACGAATCAAGTTCATAACCAAGAACCGGGAATCCCTAGCGCTGAGAGGCGAACGTGCTAACCACTAAGCCACCATGCCTCCACAGTGACAACCTTAAATATTGAATTCCTTTTTTTTAGGGTGAGGTCTGAACAGCATTTCTGTTTCTTTGGAGCAGTAACCATTGGAGGTGATCTGCAGGTCAGCGTCTTTAGTCTAAACATTTCATTTTTATGTGAATGTTCACACTGGTTCAGTAGGTCCTCATATCCCTCACTTTCAGGTTCCATGTTCTTCATTCTGTGTTTTTGTGATATGAATGTGTTAATTTGCTGATCCTTTTTTTTATATAGAGGTGCTCGGGGGTAGTGCCAGTCTAGTTCAAAAGACCCAGGTTTGAGGTTCTCTTAACCTCCGGACAGAAAACCAAGAAGGTTCTCAGATGTTTCTAAAATCACTTGATACGTTATCATGGTGAGTGAAGAGACAGCGCCCTCTTGTGTCCTCTTATAAAGGCAGGTATTACGGAGTTTAACTCCAAATTTAAAGCAAAATCTTTACTAGTAGCAGTAAAGATTTACCTTTACTTGGTGCTGATGGTCTGAAACTAGAGGAACGTTCTAAATACGTCCTGTTCCGCAGCTGCACGGGTACAATGGTTCTGTAAGAATCCCTGTGGCAGTAATTTTAGTTAATATTGTAATAATTCAGGTGATGGCAGGTTTGTGTGATGAGGTGCTGCTGTAGTATTAAAGTCATTCACCGAGAGAATGTGGTTTTATGTTTCTGAATGTTTTCTGATGATGTTTTAAAACACTGAGTGTTCGTTGGATTTAATGATATTGATTTGTTGGTTGGTTCGGTGGGGTTGCGTTAAGGCTTCAGTGTGACGTCACGCAGTGGGCGTGTCTAAGCGCCTGTCGTCTCTGTGCACACGCGCCGCCATATCAGCATCCTCCTCAGTTCGACTCTTTCATTTCGGTCTTTTATTTTCAGGAGGATTATGGCCTCCACGTGCCCCCGCTGTCAGAAAACCGTCTATTTCGGTGAGTTCCAATAAAAACATTTTGATAGTGACGTCATTTTTACAGGATTAATGATCTGATGAATCTAAAAAAGCAGCGAGTCAAAATGTAATACAATCAGATCTAATCTCATTCATTTATAACAATGATACAAATATAACATACAAATACAGTATGACTGATGTTCTGTTTAATTACAGGCTGACCATTTAACCTTACATTTCAAATGATTCATGTGGGGGTGTGGGTGTGGGTGTGTGTGTGTGTGTGGGGGGGGGGGGGTCCTCAATGCCCACACAAAAAATTAAATATAATATAATATTCATAAAATATAATATAACATAAAATATAATAATATATAATAATATACAATATAAAATGATGTCATTATCATGTAAAGTTGTATAATCATCAGCAGATTCCTCTGAAGTTCCTCTGAAGTGATATTCTAATTATATTTTTGTCTTTAGCGGAGAAAGTTTCATCCCTTGGGAAAGACTGGCACAAGTTCTGTCTGAAATGTGAACGCTGTAATAAAACCCTCAATCCAGGAGGTCATGCCGAGGTACAACCCCATTTACTTTACTATAGAACCCCATTAAGAACAGAACCATGTGGAGGACTCTGATCTTATGTCAGATTAAAGTTGTGAGATGGTAGATTAATCTGAATATAAATTTAATTCTGTTTATTGTAATTAATGTTGATTTTTTTAATCTTAATAGCATCATGGGAACCCATACTGTCATCAACCCTGCTATGCTGCACTGTACGGTCCCAAAGGTACGTGTGTCTGTATATGTGTGTGTGATTTTGTTTTTATGCTTGTAATGTAAATGCTATACTTTAGTGGAACTAATGCCCAGAAACTGAACTTTAAATAGTTCCTAATGCTCACTGTTCATATATTAACCTGTTGCTCATTTGTAGGCGTAAACATCGGTGGCGCTGGCTCTTACGTATATGAGACCCCAGTGAGTGATGCTCAATTCCAGGCTTCCACAGAAACTCCACCCAAACCTGTGGAAAGGACATCAGTGCCACCCAGGTGCCCAGTAAAGGGTAAGACCCTTATACCTGCCCCTCCGCCTTTACCTTCCTGAAGGACCATGCCTCGAAATAAAATGTAAAATAAAACCACTAAACTGATGAGAAACTCAAAGTGACTCAATGTTTCCTTCAGCTGCGAGTTTTTCCTCTTTCTCTGGAGAACCGAATCTCTGTCCTCGTTGCAACAAAACTGTCTACTTTGGTAAGACTGAATTTTCTGAATCTCACACTTGTCATTTGTTCAAAATGTGAGACTTACTAGAGTCTCTTCTGATAAGGCTTCTAATAAACTTCTCCTGTACCATCTAACACTGAATGTGTGTGTGTGTGTGTGTGTGTGTGTGTATGGTAGCGGAGAAGGTGATGTCTCTGGGTAAGAACTGGCATAGACCATGTCTGCGCTGTGAGAGATGCAGTAAGACTCTGGCACCGGGGAGCCATGCTGAGGTGAGACTGGTTTAGGATCAGTCTATATTAGAACCTCAGAAGTAAATGTCACATTGCACTATCGGGTTAAAAAGTTTTCAGTCCGTCTTTGGATGTGTGCAGATTTATTCAGAGTTCAGTGATCTGAACGTGTGTGTTGTGTTACAGCATGGAGGTCAGCCCTACTGTCATAAACCCTGCTACGCTGTTCTCTTTGGCCCCAAAGGTACAGTTTCCTTTACTTATAACCCATTATTAGAACAGAATAATGTGGCCTTAACTGTGTGTGTGTGTGTTTATAGGAGTCAACACTGGAGGAATGGGAAGTTATATTTATCAGGAAATGAGTTCTGACTCTCAGTCATGAAGATGTCCATCTCTCACTGATATCAGCTTTTTAGCACTTCTCCTCTCATACACCTTTAAACACAGTTGTTGTCTATTGTGATTAAAACATTATGACATGATGTAAACAAAGAAAATCAGCCTTACTGTAGTTTAATAAATTGGTGGACCTTTATAATTCATAATTTTCTGTATCACCGCTGAAGTTACACTAATATTTATTAAATAACGACACAGTAATGCTGAAGGAATATGGCTGTTATAATAAATGATAGAATTTTTTAAATCAAACAGCTAATTAAATCGAATTACAGTAACGACAAATTATTTTCATCATGGAACAATCGCTGCATCAATCCACCATCCTCACCTCATCTCTACTCCACTGAAATGGTACTGTTTTCCAACTTTTCTACTTTTCTATTCCTGGTGCTTGTGTGTAGTGTCCAGTGACCATCACAGTGTTTTACTGCAGTGTATTACAGTATTAATGATGTAATAAAATTCCTGTTCTTATTTACTCCACTATTCATCTGGTTGTCAAGGGTTTGTACAGTAAATAATAAAATAAAGCAACATTCTGATATGTACTTACATTCTGAGAGATCAGAGTCTGATGTTAAATAAGAGAGCCTCATATAAATCATAACATTGTAAATCTTTTATTATTTAAACTGAAAAGCAAACCTCTAACTATGATTTAGATTATTTCAGTTATATCAATTACACTGTTAAAACTAATCTTCAGAAAAATGTATTTCATTTATTTGTTTCAAACTGTTAAGTTTAAAAAGTTTAAACCTTTACTACTAAAACATGATTTAAAAGGTTAAACATTTTTAATAATATAATAGCAGTCGGCGGCACGGTGGCTTAGCGGCACATTCACCTCTCAGCACTAGGGATTCCCGGTTCGAATTCCCATCTGGGTGGAGTTTCCATGTTCTCCCCGTGTCTGCGTGGGTTTCCTCCGGGTTCTCCGGTTTCCTCCCACAGTCCAAAAACATGGATCAAGTTAATTGAATTCTCAAAATTGACCAATTTAGAGTGTGTCTGTGTGACTGAGTGTGTGCCCAGCGATGGATTGGCGCCCTGTCCTGGGTCTATCTGCCCAGCGCCCGAGACGTTCTCCCCTGGATGGGCATGGGGAACCCCACCGCGGCCCTAATAGAGGATAAGCGGAAGATAATGAATGAATGAATGAACAATATCAGTCGTCTATGAGAACAATTAAGATATTATTGTTCCTCTAACTTTATAAACAGCTCTGACACTCTGCTGCCACCTGCTGGTTAAAGAAGGGATGTGCAGTTTCAGTATAGTGTGCTCGCTGAACCCCCCCCCCCCCGCGACTCTAATAGAGTATTAATTGGAACGGAATGGATGGATGGGCTCATGTTCTAATGTTGAGTGTTATCTGAAAACACATACACAGTATGTAAATGATGTATAATAACTGCAGAATTGAATTAAATTTAGCTAAACGATTAAAAAAATTAAAAACTTATAATTGTAGCTCATTTTTAACCCGGAAGCGCAATGAGCGTTGGCACGCAGCAGTGAATGATGGGTAATGTAGTGCTAGCCCTGTGGTGGAGCGATGGCGCTGTCGGTTTTGGTGGCTGTGTTATTGGGGGGAGGTTTGATTCTTATCGTACGCAGGAGGATATTCGGTACCAGAGGCTGTGCGGTTCGGTTCCGGCCCGGAATGATGCGCGGAAAGACCGTCATTATCACCGGAGCCAACAGCGGCGTCGGGAAAGCAACTACAGCCGGATTACTGAGGCTCAGCGCCAGGGTCATCATGGCCTGCAGGTAATACACACACACACACACACACACACACACACACACACACACACATATATATATACACACATACATACAGATACACACAAACACACACACACACACACACACACACACACACACACACACACACACACACACACATATATATATATATATAGAGATATAGATATATATATACACACATACATACAGATACACACACACACGCATATATATATATATATATATATATATATATATATATATATATATATATATACATATATACATATATACATATATACACACACACATGCACAGTAATCCTGAATGTTGTATTAATGAGGTTGAGTTGATTGACACATCTGCTGCTGATGTTTGAGGGATGGTCCTCGCGCTCAGCAGGCAGCTGCTGAAATCCGTGAGCTGGTCGGATCCACTGATGGTGAGCTGATCATCAAACATCTGGACCTGTCATCACTGCAGTCAGTACGGGCATTCTGCACCGACATCATACAGGTGTGTGTGTGTGTGTGTGTGTGTGTGTGTGTGTGTGTGTGTGTGTGAGTGAGGTGAAACTGTGCTGGACTGGAGTTCAGTTCCAGTAAAGAACATTAAACAATTTAAAAGATTCTATTGTTTTTAGTTTTACAACACTTCCTCAGAACGCAGTTTATTAAGACACACACTAGGTGGCACTGTTGCTGCACTGTAGGACCAAAAGTATGTGGACACCTCTGCCAGGGATGCAGGCTGATGTTGACCTGCAGCTTGCTCCTGTTTCACTATCTGACCTGCTCCTCCAGTCCCTCCCTTTGTGCGGCTGCGGTGTGTGGAGGATCAGTGTGAGGAGGATCAGTGTGAGGAGGATCAGTGTGAGGAGGATCAGTGTGTGGAGGATCAGTGTGAGGAGGATCAGTGTGTGGAGGATCAGTATGAGGAGGATCAGTGTGAGGAGGATCAGTGTGAGGAGGATCAGTGTGAGGAGGATCAGCCTGTGGAGGATTAGCGTGTGGAGGATCAGCGTGAGGAGGATCAGCGTGTGGAGGATCAGCGTGAGGAGGATCAGCGTGAGGAGGATCAGCGTGAGGAGGATCAGCGTGAGGAGGATCAGCGTGAGGAGGATCAGTGTGTGGAGGATCAGTGTGTGGAGGATCAGCGTGTGGAGGATCGGCGTGTGGAGGATCGGCGTGTGGAGGATCGGCGTGAGGAGGATCGGCGTGTGGAGGATCGGCGTGAGGGGGATCGGCGTGAGGGGGATCGGCGTGAGGAGGATCGGCGTGAGGGGGATCAGCGTGAGGAGGTTCAGCGTGAGGAGGATCAGCGTGAGGAGGATCAGTGTTTGGAAGATCAGTGTGTGGAGGAGCAATGTGTGGAAGATCAGCCTGTGGAGGAGCAATGTGTGGAGTGCATGTCCATTTGGTGGTCACATGGTGGTGTCAGTGTTGGAGGTTCTGATGTACGTGTGTTTCAGGAGGAGCAGCGGCTGGACGTGCTAATAAACAATGCCGGTGTCTACCGCTGTCCCTACGCTCGGACCCACGATGGCTTTGAGATGCAGTGGGGTGTAAATCACTTGGGTCACTTCCTGTTGACCCGACTGCTGATGGAGCTTCTGCAGAAGTCGTCCCCGAGCCGCGTGGTGGTGGTGTCCTCCAAACTCTACAAGGCCGGCAGAATTCAGTTTGAGGATATAAACAGTGAAGGTGGCTACCATCCCGCCTTCAGCTACAGCCAAAGTAAACTGGCCAACCTGCTGTTCTCCCGTGAGCTGGCACGCCGACTGGAGGGCACCGGGGTCACGGCCAACGCACTGTCCCCCGGAATCGTCAGGACCCGCCTGGGGCGGCACGTCCATGTGCCCCTGCTGGCTAAGCCTCTCCTCTGGCTGGTATCCCTGCTGTTCTTTAAAAGTCCTGCTGAGGGCGCTGAGACGTCTTTGTACCTGGCCTGCTCTCCCGATATGGAGAACGTCACGGGGAAGTTCTTCTCCAACTGCAGAGAGGAAATCCTCCTTCCTAAAGCTACAGATGATCAGGTAGCACAGCGCTTATGGGACCTGAGTGAGAGCATGGTGGAGCTGAAGATCAGTTCAACATCCATGTCCTGATGGACAAACCTTCTACAGAAACGTCATCATACAGCTAGAAAAGGACAGGACCTTCCCCAAACTGTTAGTACATATAAGAAGATTTGAATATATTATTAATAATTCAATTAAAAATACATTATTCATCAGGTTCAGACTGAATCACAGAGCAAATGTCTGGGACGTCAATCATCCAAACATCTCTCAATATCTGAATATGTAATAATAATAATATATGATGATGATGATGATCATTGTTCATGTCTGTTCATTTAAAGTCTTTAAACTGTGACAAAATGTAGAAATGTTGTAAAATAAAAACATTATTCATCACAAAGCCTCCAGAGAAAAAGAGCGAGAGAGATAGGGACGACAGGAGAACAGTTCTTGTGCTTTATTTAAGTGTCGTAGCCGAACAGAGTAAACAGGTTATCATGCATCACGATGTCGGCTCACTAAAGAGAGAGAGAGAGAGAGAGAGAGTCAGTGAGGTAGAGGACCTGAAGGAGACCAGCAAAGCAATAAGAACAAGGACAATCCTAAAGAGAAACTTCAGAGAAACTGTGGAATCAATAACACTGAACCAAATCAGACCTTAATAATGGATCGAGATCTGTAACACGGCGCTCCACTCGAGGCCGTATAGAACATCGGGTCACGGCTCCGTCCCAAACGCTCCACCCTCAGAACCTTAATGCTCAACTATTAAACACCGCACGGTGGAGAACCTTGCAGGGTGGCATCAGTGTCAGGAACCAGACCAGCACACTAACAGAGGGCGCTGCATAGAACACCGTAACAACACAGCCCTGATTCAGAACCAAACCCAACCCAACCGGTCATTCACACACACACACTCATCTAGATTATTCAGTTAAAAGAAATGTTTCTTTACTTTTGAACCTGCTGTTAATTACAGAAATGATCAGCTTTAAGAACTTTATTAAAAAATCATCTGCAGCAAAAATGAACTCAAAGAATCACCATCAGAACCCTGATCTCCTACCAACACCCCCCCCCCAACTGTGTGTGTGTGTGAGATGTTTATGAATACTAATGTGAGTTTGCTTTATCAGCTAATATAATGAACAGATGAATGAGTAAAAGGTAACGAATTATTTTGTTAAAATTTTGATGTTTTTTGGTTGAATTAAGTTTTTAACTAAAAGTTTTAGGAAAATAATTTTCATCTCATTCAACATCTCATTTTAAAAACTAGTCTTGGTTCGTTTCCCTGATGAGTAATGGACTTATAAATCTATTATTTTTGGAAAACGTGAGTTTTTTTTTTTTCAGAGTGAAGCGCACTGCTAAATAAATATAGATAGTTAAGAAATCCTGACCCCGCCCCTGATTTGACTTATTTACATACAAACGAACCCTAAACATGTTGATAAAGTGATTAAGGCTTTAAAGCTGATGTTGTGGGTGTTCAGATTAGTGTCCGCTCACAATCCCAAACTCAACCAGGGCCCAAGTCCACTCGGGAGACTTTTCAGTAATGATAAGAGTGTGTTCTGATGGGCTGATGGAGGCGCTCTCATGCAGCTGAGACTCATGGCGTCTGTTTGGTGCCGTTCTGGCGTTCAGTTGAGCAGAGTGCCGTAGAGCTGTGCTTTCGTCAGACTGTCCTTCCGCGTCAGGCCGAGGCTGGTGAACGATTGGTACTGGGACAGAGGCTGGGACACGGGGGACGCCGGTTCCTGAGAAGAAGCTCCGATCCGGTCCTGCTGAAACGGCTGCAGCTCTGCACCGATCTCCATCGACCCCATATCTAAAGACTCGTTGGAGCTGTTGGGACTCACCTCCACGTCCTCGTATTCTTGAACCAGTCCGACCACCTGCTGCTCCACCTGGTGGTGTTCGCCCTCTGGTCCATACAGGTGTGTGTTCTGGTGTTCGGCACTGGAGAATGGGTCGAGGAGGACAGCGCCATGGTGCCGGTAAGTGTCCGCGCCCTCCTGGAAGCTGCTGTAGAGTGGACCGAGGCGGATCTTGGCGGGTCGCACGGAGAAGTGTTGCTCTGAAAAGCTGTAGGGCGATGCCCGTCCTGCGCTGCAAAAGGAATGAGCGGTGACATCCTCCACGCTGAGACGCCTCCATCGCCCAATCAGGATCTCCTGCTCCACCTCCGGCTCCTCTTCCGGGGGCAGAGTGCTCCCACGCCGGCTGTCGGCGTAGTTGACACTAGGCGAGGTGGACGGAGGGAGTGGCTCATACGGTTCACTGTAGCATGACATGGCACCGCTGTAGAGAGGAGAGCCTCCATTCTGGAAAGAGTGAGAAGCACTGAAGGCACTTGGACTTTCCTGTTCCCATGAATCATCACTTTTGTGCTCGTATTCGCCGCCGTCTCGCCATTCCATATAAATCCCGTGGTGCTGTGGTGATGACGTGGCACTGTATGGCGCCTCGACCACTTTTTCCTCAGACCCACCCCCACTGAAACTGGAGTAGGAGCTGGAGGCTCCACCCACCGATGTGTTGAAGTGAGGGAAGCGGTGGAGGTCAACACTGGGTCTCCGTTCACGCCGCCGTTCGTCTGGACAGTACAGCGCCGTGTCACTGCTGTACACATCGCACTTGGAAATACCGCGCAGCCCGAGACGCTCCTCACCACCGATTGGCGTGCCGACCAAAAACCCTGGATGTTTAGGTGGCTCGCGTAGCTCTCGCCGGGTCGGGCTCGGTGTGGGCGAACGCGATGCTCCCTCCTGTTTCTCCAGGACGTTGGCGATCATGGAGGAAGGGATGGGGTCAGAATAGGGTGAGCGACAGAGCTCGGGAGAATCGGCCATGTGCAGACTCAGGCGCTCAAGAAAGTCCGCGGGCATCTAAGAGAAAAGAAAAAAAAAGACAGGATCAGGTTGACGTGATGGTGCACCACCCACATGTACGCTGTTCCTATAAATCATCAATCACACATCCACCACACACTTACAAACGGCAGGAGACTGCCGAGAGGAGGACCCACTGACCCCTACTGACATAACCGTTAAACTGCACTCAACATGCCAGCTCTGTGACGCGCTGACGGGACAGCGGTGGGAAATAAGAGATGGGCAGGATTCCACGGAGAGCGGGCGGTGTCTGAGGATCCACTGATGGAGGGCGCTGTGCATCACAGAGGAGCGTGATGGGATCATGTGATCGGCTAAAGGTATGAGTGGAACCTGTGCCTCATCCACACCAATCCAACAGACTCCAGAATCTCCACTCCACACCACGTGTGTGTGTGTGTGTGTGTGTGTGTGTGTGTGTGTGTGTGTGTGTGTACCTCAGAGAGCTGTGCTCTGTACTCTGATTGGTTACACTGCAGGAGCTGAGCTGCCAGGTTGCAGTCTCTTCTGTAAAGATCCTGCAGACAGTAATGAGGAGACAGACATTAATAATGGAGCTGGAGCTGATGATCTGAATGGCTGATGGAGATGATTCTGACGTACAGCTGATCTCAGTTCAGAATAGGTTTCTTTTCTTTATTTTTTAAACAAATGTAAATGTGTGTGTTCCTACGTTCTCCTCTTTCAGTTTCTCGATAGTGATCTTTGCCTCCATTAGGTGTGTGTTCAGGACGATGATCTCGTGACTGAGCGCTCGCTTCTCTTCTTCATGATGCTGAGACTGAGACACAAACAGAGAAGCATTCTGAACTCCCGTTCTGCATGTCCTGTAGAGTCTCTGGTTAAGAGTGTGTGTGTGTGTGTGTGTGTGTGTGTTACTCACTGTTCGGTGGATTTTATCCTCCAGGTCCTGGTTAATTCTCTGTAATGCAGAATAGCTGCTCTGGATTCTGGAATTGAAGCCATGTACATACACATTATACTGTGTGTGTGTGTTAGTGTGAGTGTGTCAGTGTGAGAGAGTGTGTGAGTGAGTGAACCTGTACCTTCTCAGTTTGTCTGTGAATTTGTCGAGTTCTTCTTGTGCTCGTCTCAGTTCTGTTTCCAGATACTGACGTGTGGAGTCAAACTCATTCTCCATCATCTGCAGCTTCTGAGTGGTGAAGGACAAACGCTTCCTCAGATCCTCCTTCTGCTCCTGTAGAGAACTACACACACACACACACACACACACAATAGTCAATCATTAGATTTAAGCAATGTTACATCTTTATCACTTGATTTTTTATTAATAATTAACATTTAAAGGGGGCAGAATGACAGAGCTGCAGCTGATGAAGCAGACATCCATGTTTGTAACCGAGCAACATGAAGCCGTTCTGTTCATTAGTCCCGAGACTTCCTCTTATGGTATCTTAATTGTAGTGATTTTATTTAAACACGTTTTAAAGATGGCAGATGCTGGTTCCTCATGTAAACACTTCTCTATTCTGGTTCCTGGGTTCCAAGGAGTATCTTTACTGGAACAGATGTTGGGATACAGATATTCTGAACCTAAGATCCATAAATCATTTAAGGTTGTTGTGCAGAAAGACCCACCACAGGAACGTCGTTACTGAACGTTCGGTTCCTCGATGCTTTAAAGATTGATTTAATGTTTGAGTTCTTCCATCCGTACATGAGAACTAATGGAGAACGAGTTCTGGTACTGCAGGTTGTAATGTGAACTTTGTGTTCCTGCGGATCTTAGTGCTGATGGACAGATGGAGATAGATTCAGTGCTTTATTTAGAGTTTGTGAGAACCTCATGGGTACCGGTTCCAGGTCGGTCAGCTGTTCACATGCTGTATAATGGTGTATAGTGTTCATTGTTGAATTAACAGTTATTGTGTTAATTGTTTTCTGAATGATGACGCTGATCTAAAACAACTCAGTTCTGTGGTCTGCGTTCAGAGGAACTTGTGATATCAGATTTAATGCGGTTCCAGAGACGTCTCCAATCTGAAAGTCTCCACCAAAGATTTCTGAGTTGTGTTTAGGTGAGCCTCTTTTTGATCCTGTGAACTCTGTCGACCTCAAAGAGGTTTTACTCTGTTCTCTGTGTAGCACCTTTTCTGGTCAATGAAGAATCACAGTCACCTGACTGTTATGCAAAAAAAAAAAAAAAAAAAAAAAAAAAA
>JAFMOD010000631.1:26645-55088 GCA_019802435.1 Corydoras maculifer
AGAAGTGTTTGTGTGTGTGTGTGTTGGGGGGGCTTTGTTTTGTCTCCAGCCTTAAATCGGTTTTAAATTAAATATTCCAAATACTGTGGTCTAAACAGAGAACCACGGTTCCTCTAATGCTCAGTTCTGTTGTTAACTTTAGTTCCAACATTTCAACTGCTTCAGTTTTTGGACAAGAAACATAAAAAACCCACATTAATGATTCTATGAGTTATTTATCACATCACATGTTCTTCCACAGAAGCTTTGTAGGACACCAGCATGTCAGTATGTTCCTCTCCATGCAGTCATTTAGAACAGACAGCTGATGAAATCTGTGACCCCTTTCATTTTTTTTTTTGTTATAATGATTTAAATATTTTAACTCAATAGATGGAACTGATTTGTGTCACATAAATAAATACCTTCACCAACGAGACCGAGGTCCCTGAGTACAGCTCAGTATAGATTAAGATTCAGTGTATAAAACAGTAGAACAGAATATCAACTCCTCATGGTTCATGTGCTGAATGGACCAGTGGAACTGAGCACGCCCTGAGAGTCTGATGTGCTAATGGCGGTCCATTTGGGACATTTGAGTGAAATTAAAGAATATTATACTGCAAACTGTTTTTGTAGATGTATTATACTAAAAATGTCGGAAATCAAAAGCTGGATAGGGTGGCTCTTCTATAGGAGCTCATGACCAGCACCAAAACCCAAACCCTGTCCCCAGCACAATCTACTTAAAGACAATGCAGCTCTCAATTCTTAAATATACCAACTTAACAGCAAGAAGCAGAGATGTGTTAAAAAAACATGATTCTCAAATTAAATGCACTAAAAAAGCCTTTAAAACATTTCTATTCTGATTCCAGTGATTTGAAAACTTGTTAATGTGGAGTTAACTGGTTGAACTGGACAATGCAAAATATTCCTGATGATCCACTCTTTACAGTTTAAAGATCAGTGCAGTTTACATTTATTCCACCAAAGGAACAGATGGTGCTTATTAAGGGTGGATGGATGAATCATGCAGGTGTGATAGAGGAATAAAGCAGGTGAGGGTGCAGTATCTCAGTAATCTGAAGTTTGGGGTTGAAACCCTAAGTCCTCCAAAGGTTACCTGTGTGGGCCCGTGAGCAAGGCCCTTCACCCTCCTTGCTCCAGGGGTGTGGTGTCATGGCTGACCCTTTGCTCTGACTCCAACAATCCCAAATATCCCAAGTTGCTAAGCATAAAAGTGTTTGCAAAATGTATTTACTGAATGAGATAGAGATCTGGTGAATGGATGATGCAGGTTTAAAGGCTGAATGATGATCTGATGGTAGAGTGATGGAGATCCGATGGACAAACCATGCAGGTGGAAAGATAATGCAGGTTTAATAGATGGATGATGTAGGTGTGATGGAGCTGTGTTGGTACAATTATGCAGATGTGCACATGGAGGTGAATTTAGAGGCTGAAAGAGAGGCATAGTCATCCCTACCTTCCACTCTGCATGTGGTGGAATTGTGGAGAAGATAAATGTGAATGGATGGAGCGTTCCTTGATCGGCGGAGTGATGGAGTCTCTCTCCTCCCGCTGATCTCTGTGTTTAAGCATGAAGGAAATCAAGGCAGATGAAGGAAGACTGATCGGAAGCGGCTGTCGCTGCAACACTGCAGATACACAGCACCTCCCTCCATCCACGGGAGAGAGACAGAAAACTCGTGTGTGTGTGTGTGTGTGTGTGTGTGTGTGTGTGTGTGTGTGTGTGGAAGAAAGAGGGGGAGTGAGAATCTGAATCTGAAATCCCTCCTACAGTTTTCACAGTAAATGTGAGAAATGAAAATAAAGAAGACACCTGTTCTCTGATTCTGTCTCTCTGTTTGCACATTTATTTAGTTGATCTGATTTATACAGTATATTAAATATGTTGTAAGCAGCAGTGTGTGTGTGTGTGTGTGTATACATGCAGATCAGTGTTATTGAGAGTGTCTACTTTAGTCTGTGTGATGGTTTATTTGGAGGTTTGATGTTTGTTCAGTTTGAGAGACAGCATGAGAACATGGTGCTGATACGCTCTCTCTCTCACTCTCTCTCTTTTGCTCTCCCCCTCCCTCTCTTTCCTCTCTGCCCCCTCACCGCCCACCCGTTTCTCATGCCGTTGCCATGGTGACGGTGAAGGCTGCATTTTAATCAGACGTCATTTTAACCCCTTCTGGCTCAGCGCTCGAATGCTATGTATTAAAACAATAAACCTGTAAGTATTTATTTAAGTATTTAAATGAAAATGCTAAGGCAACAGGATTTATTTCATGTAAACCTAAGAAGGACAGTTCCGATTGGTTAATCACCATCCAATTAACAGCTTTAACTTTAAAATGAACGATGCAGATTAAATATTAGGAACATGGAGAAAACAAAGCTTTTCACTTGAACCGCTCAAGTGTTCAAGAGTTTCTCATCTCACATTCCATATAAACTCAAACTTCTGAAAGTCCTGGAACTAAAAAATTAATTAACCTGATTGATCAGTTAACAGCTTAAAAGACAAATGAGCAGTGTGACTGGAAACAGGTGAGGACAATAAAATTAAGTGTTAAGTACCAGAAGGTAGGTAAGGCTGGGGGGGGGGGGGTGATGCAGAGGCCTGTATTAGTGTTTTGGAGAGATGTTGTCATTTCAGCAGAATGAAGCTAAACTTCATTCTGTATGAGTTCCAGCAGCATGCTCTCTAAAGTTGGAGGTGTGAGCTGGACTCCTGTCTGCAGTCCAGATCTGTCTTTTCTATTAAAGGTGTGAGGCATCATTCAGCAGAGAATCAGAGGTGACCTCGCACTGCGGAGCAGATGAAATCTTGGTGCAGGATGATTAGAGAAACATTTAATTTACAGTAAATTTAACTGTAATGTCTCCCAAACCTTCTGGAACTTGAGTTTGTACATACATACAGAGTTCCTCTCCACAGTGCTCAGCAGCTCGGAGCTCGACTCACAGGGTACAGAACACCAGTGAGTGTGGAACCTGAATGTGTGAACTTCAGATGAACAGATTCAGTGTTAGCAGCTCGTTAGCAGGCCGTCAGCAGGCCGTTAGCGGTGCAACAACCAGCCGTTGTGTTCTGCTTTTCGTTTACTTTGTGAAAGCTACATAAATTATACAAAACACTTTCTATTCATGGTCCAGTCAAATATAAGAACTTCAACTTAAACACTGATGATTGATGTTTCTGTATGATTCAGTAAAGATTCTGATTCACAGAGAGTCAAATTCACTTTAATAAACATTTGTATTAAAGACACAAATCAACACAAGACTTACATACAACAGTACACACAGTGGTGATCAATAATCAGTCAATACTTATTACCAATAACCTTGGACCATTATGAGAACATTTAACAATAATTAATTCTGTTAAATGAATGTGTTTATTTACACTTAACACCTTTTAATCTACTGACCGCTTTAAAGAAGAATCACCAATAAGTTTGACACATATTTATTAATAATTATTGGTCAGGTGGTGAGCTAAGTGAACTTTATTCCAAATAATTAAAACGATTAATTATCTGATAAACTTCTTTTATCTCACATGTTTTATGATTCTGCTCAGTAAGCACTTCATTAGAAACATGAACACTTTATTCATCATGTTTTTATCAGTCAGCTTCATGTGATGTTCCTCATAAAAACCATGTGATCTTAGTGATTCTGACTGTGACATGCTTGTTGGTACCAGACAGACAGAGGGACAGACAGACAGAGACACTGTGACTCATTAAATCGTTAATGAGTGAAATTACAATATGAGAAAACATTAAGATAGGGAGACTGAGGTTAAAGTTGTTGTACTCATCATTAAAACAAACAATAAAAAAGTATTCACACAAGAGAAATTAAATACATAAAATAATTAGATTAAATAAGGCATTGCGCTGTTAGTGGTGATTATTATGGGATATTCAAGGAGCCGACGTCTCCTACTGAGAGTGATGCTGCAGCTTCATCACAAACTAAGATCAAAAGAATAAAGAATCAGAAATTCATCACATTTCATCAACACTGTCATCACTTATTTAAATACCAAACCTATTTATTGAGATGACGTCGCTGATTATTACGTCATCTATAATTCATCATGTCGTTTGAGACATTTTCTGCAAAACTACTCTAATATCGCCATCTTGTGGCATCGTGGAACATTTGTCCATTAAAGAGTCAGATGTGAGAGTCGAAGGTGGAATAATAAATCTAAAGTGAAGTTTAAATATCCAGAGCTACAACTAACACATGATGATCACCACAAGCTTCATACTGAATGAAGTGCCACTGGTTGTTCTTACCTCGGAGACATCAGAACATGATGTTTAGTCTCACTATGCTCACTTGGAATCTTACTTTCCCTTCGGCTTACGCGTCCCACAATTCTCAGTGCAGAAGGGGATGAGCTCGAGCCATCAGCTTTAACAGAGACAAACAGAGAACTGTTAAACATCGAAGCATCATGGTTGTCCTGTGTCAAGTTCCAAACAAAGTTTCTCTAGCCTCAAAGCTCAGATGTGTGTTTTTCCTGTTTTGCATGCCTCATGTTGTAAAAGCTTTAACGATGCCACAGCTGTGTAAATAATCCAGCCTTTTAATTGCTCCATTCACACAGACTCGGACTGATGGAGCTGCAGGAGAACGTTCTGGTACCTTGTTGGCATTCACACATTACGAACATTTAGGCCCGCAGCTGGACCTGAAAAGTCCCCCGAAAGTCTTTTACCTTGTAAAACTGCCAGTATAATAGTCTTATCTTTCCTCCCAGACCCAGAAACTTAAAACCTCCCATTGATTGCTCCATCTCAATCCAACACATCCACCGGGAACTAAGAGACAGTGGAGGAGATGGAGGCTGAAGCTTTAACATCTTCCTGAATAAAACACTGGCTCCCTCTGTAGGGATTAAAGTCGGCGTGCTGTGAGGAGAAGCAGGTTGGGGTTTGGTGAATGGACTCAGGAGAAAATCTTAATTTAAAATAGGTTTTATTTTCTAACCTGTCTGGTTCTTGGGGTGAAGCTGCTGCAGAGCTGAGATCAGTGAGTTCCTCATATGATTTAGGAAGATCTTCCAGCGGTACATCATCATGTAGCAGAAAAAAGATTCTGGAACAGGACATACAGCAAAACTGTTATTCTGTGGTTGATCACGTGATGTTTTAACTTCTGTTGAATGTGTGTAAATCATTAGCACAAGCATAAGAAGACAATTACTTTAGCAGAATCATTTTTAAAAATGTAATTCATTTTTTTACCTCCAACCAGTTTGGACTGACAGTTGATGAACTCCGTGCGAGGTGGAGCTTTACTTTTCTTCTTCTTTTTCTTCTCCGAGGTGCCACTGGTCTGTGAGGCCTGTTGTTGGGTGGTGGAGGTCGTGCTGGAGCTGTTGGTGGTCGTGCTGGTGGTGGCAGTGAGGATGTTCTGAGCTGCCTCCATGCTGTCCCAGTGCTTCTGACAGAGACGATGCAGCATCAGTACAAAGATGCATTTCTCCTCTGAAGTTTGGGCGACCCACTGATCAGATCCTTCATCAAACAGCAGATCAAACTCCGGTGAGTCCTGAGAACCAACAGGCGACACTGAGACCAACGCCAAGAGCTCCTCAGGTACAAACAGAAATCAGGAATCATCTACATCCTGTTAGCCTTAGCTGAAAATGGACAGAACTTTTATGTTTTAAACATCAGAAGGTTTGTTTAAGCGTTATATTTTGATTTTTTTTATATCAGTATTTGAAACAGAAGTGTGTGTATAAACCTGGTTGGGGTTGATCCCATCAACATGACGTAGCTGATCCACGCTCCACCTGGACCGGCGCTGAAATCCTCCCGAAGCCTCATACTGCTTTACTTTAGTAATAAAGACTCGCACCGGCTTTTTATTACTGACTACAAAAAAAACATAAAGATCACGTCGCAATAAAGCTGTTTATATTAATTTTTATTATGATTAATATTAACTGTCCGGAAAATGTTAGTAAAGCGATATAAAATCAACACAAGTCAATAGAACCCTAATTATAATAGTGCTATAATGGTTATGTTGGTTATGGTTAGATCTATGTCAGTTAGAATGGTTAGTTTGTAAGTTAGTATGGTAATGGTACTAAACTGGGTAACAGATCCTGGAGGTTAAAGCTGTTGGTTCAGCATGTAGCAGCAGATTGTTACCTGAGAGACAGAGGAAGGTGATGTAATGATGACCAGAGGAGATGAAGCTCCGTCTCTTTTTTCTCTTCTTCACTTTGATGACAGTTAATAACTTCTCATCAAGCTGCGTAAAGATCTCGCGGCTAATTGTGGCCCACACATTCATTATCACTTCCTGAAACGTTAGCGCAGTAAAAGACTTTATGCTAATGACCATGAAAGTTCAATCAACCACAGTATCACATGATGATGTGATCAAGCAGAAAAATACTGAAAAAGCTTCATTCATTTTTGTTTAACAGAAAAACTTTAAGGTTTGATTGAGAAACTTGAAGAAACTTGTTTTTTTGATTGAGCACATGTTTTATTTTTATTTCTAATAATCTTTTTTGAACTTTCACATCATCACAACTTCATGCAGATTTTGATAGATTTAAACTTCATTGCTGGTTCTCAGGTGACAGTAGTTTATATTCCAACCTCAGTGGTGGTGCACTTTAAACATGGGGCTCTGCAGGAATTACATTCTCTTTTGTGATCATTTCTTACAGCTTTAATACAGAAACCCAAAAGCCATTTATCATTTAGCTTCAGTTTTATCTTTAGTTTCCTCAAAGTCTTAATCAGCTGCAGTAAGAGACACAGTCTGATCAGAAGAGTAAACTAAAAATAAACATTTTATATACATTTAATTTTTTTTTTACATTTAGCTACATTCATTTAAGTTCCATGTCTACTTCTGTTAGAAAGTGTTACATAATTTAGGATAAAAAGAACGTTATAATTTAGATTATTCTTATGAACTCACCAGGTGATTTTTCAGATGGTGGATGATCTGATTATTGAAGAAAAGATGCAGCACTGAGAAACAGAACCATCTCTGTTCTTCTCCACCGATGGGATCATGTGACCAGGACTGACTGACTCCCTTGTTTTGGTTTACAGATTGATTAAAGTGATATCACACGTCCATCTGTATGAACACGGAGCATTCTGTCCATCTTCAGTGATTTACAGTTCTAAAGGTTAGAACTGTTTTTTAGATATATTTAAGGATATTGCAACTTATTATTAATTTCCCGTTAGTTATTAACTTTCTGCTGATTATTATTCTGTGATAGTCTATGGTAACATTTATTTTGATTAGTTTTTAAATCTTTATTTCCTCCACCAGGGAAGCCACTGCATTTTAGCTCATGGATTAATAAGTAAAAAAAGAAAAGACTTATATGCAGCAGTGTATATTGTGATAGTGTCTAGTTTACAGTTTGTATAGGACACTTACAACTGTGATCGGTGTTTATTGGGGAAACCTTGCGCTTATGCAGCCTAGTGCACATAACTAATCTGATACTGTGTTTAATGTAACTTATTTTAAATTTGGTGTAATATATAAGAAAACATATATTTTTTGTTTGCATGAGGTTCTGTGATTCGATCTTTCTTCACAGGGCCGAATCCACGCTCACAGACTGAGATCATCAGATGGTTGGCATCACTTTCGGGCAGTGAGTTGGGTCATCTTTTTTAGCCCGGTCCAACAAGAAATGGTGAGTGACATTACAAAGTGAAAACACTGAGAACCATCAGTCATTAATAGTCACACTGTTCATAATGATAACAATGTTTTTAATAAAAAAAAAATCAATAAACTTATTGATTCCTATCTAAAAGTGTAAATCCCCAATTAATGTCTGATATAATAAGCTTTGTGTGTGTGTTCTACGGTTGGTCTTGGTTCTGGGTGTGCTCAGCGCTGGGGTTGTACATGAATGTGAGCAGAAATAAAGCCACATCATAGGAGCACCAGTAACCAGTGTGTGATGTCACTGCTGACCAATAGCGGCTCTCCACCAGCCCCTCTCTCAACTCAAAATCAATACGCCTGTCCAGTTCCACTGCAACACACACACACACACACACACACACACACACACACAATATTAAAATTGTAATCATTTCAGATTAGTCATATATAAACAATGTATACACACCCTTTACATTTTATTTTAATATGTAATATAATTAAATCATTTTTTCTATTGAGGTCTTTCTCCTAGATCATGACTAGTTTCTGATCAGCGAGTAGAGATGCTGAGTGGCATAATGACCCCCTCTCTATCCACTTTTATAAAACTAAATGAAAATGTGTGTATATATATATATATATATATATATATATATATATATATATATATATATATATAGTTTTATATACAGAAAAGAAGTAAAACTAAAGTTTCATATACAATTTTAACATGTGAATATAAGTTAAAGATTAAATTTAATTAAAAATAGTGATTCCAAATCAATAATATTTACATTTATTTAAGTGATGAAATCTTAATGGTATGGTGGTGTTATATTTTTAATTTTCTGAGTAGCTGTATATGAATGATGTGATTGATTAATTGATTAGGAAACTGTAACGTACAGAATGCAGAGTGGTCCATGGTGGTGGATGTTGAACCAAACATACTGTCTCCTGGTTTTTCCTCCACTTTCTCCTCCATCTTCTCCTCCGATTGACCACACCCACCCTCTCCACAAACTGCTCCACCTTCTGTGTCATATGTCCCACCCTCTAAATTGATTGGCTCCTCTTCCATTCCTCCCACCTGTCCGCTCGAGCGAGAGAAGCGGGAGAAAAACATTCCTCCGATTCCTTTGCCAATACTCGCAGCTCCTGAAGATCAAGAAATTTAAATAACTACATGAAACTATGGTTATGATTTTATCACATGCATAAAACTCTCATGGTCGGTATGTTTGTGCAGAATGAATCTTGCCTCTCAGAACCAAACTCCAAAATGCAACATCAGCTGAAGATCTGCATGATCAGGTCTCTGATGTTTGTACTCACCCATGATGCTGGCTTTCCCCAGGCTTGTGATGGACTCTCCGACGGGCCTGCGTTGCTGGGGGGGTGAGGTACAGGGGCTGAAAACACTCTCTGCTTCTGGAACTGATGTAGCATCCTTCAGGGGGTTGAGATAGACTGGTCGCATCTCATCATATGCAGCAGGGCTGTGGGTGTTATACCTAAATATCAAATAGAAAGTGCCTGAATGTTTTACTCAATTTCTGATCATCCAATCAGAAAGCAGCAGCAGAACTCACACTCACAGCCAAGTGATTCAACACTGACTTTAGTTATGACTGAGGTTTATTATGGTTTAATCTTCTTAGATATTGAGTTTACTGTAAATCCACCTGGTCCTGCAGCAGCAGAGTGAGGATTTCTGTTTAAAAGAACCTAAATAGAATTTAAACTCCATCCTGCATCCAGTCATGTCCAGTCCTCGTGCATCACAGTTTGTCTTAAAACTACACCACTACTCTCAGTGTCTGTCTTAAACTACACACAGGGTTGCAGGTTCGATTGGTTTCTGTATCATGTTGAGCGATTGCTGCACCTCATCAGCTGCTGCTATGAAATTTACAAAAATTATCTAATAAATTAAATATATTAAATCTAATAAAAATGAGGCGGCACGGTGGCTTAGTGGTTTAGCACGTTCGCCTCATAGCGCTAGGGATTCCCGGTTTGAATCCCCATCTGGGTGGAGTTTCCATGTTCTCCCCGTGTCTGCGTGGGTTTCCTCCGGGTTCTCCGGTTTCCTCCCACAGTCCAAAACCATGGATCAAGTTAATTGAATTCTCAAAATTGCCCCATATAGAGTGTGTCTGTGTGAGTGAGTGTGTGCCCAGCGATGGATTGGCGCCCTGTCCTGGGTCTATCTGCCCAGCGCCCGAGACGTTCTCCCCTGGATGGGCATGGGGAACCCCACCGCGACCCTAATATAGGATAAGCGGGAGATAATGGATGAATGAATAAATGAATAAAAATGAGGTGAAACAGCAAGACAGCACTGTTCTCTGTAATGTGGGATTGTGAGGTGTGTGTACCAGTGTATCTGCACAGGAGCAATGTTACTGTAGTGTTTCAGGATCAAAGGCTCCAGTCTGTATGCCTGTAACAGTAAAACATATAGGATTAATCACCACAGATGAAAAGCCCCTAACCGGAACTCTAACCTACAGAACCGTGTGAAATCTAAAGCTACAGCTACAAATCAGACGTGATGTGATGATTGTGGAGGACATGAGAAGCAAACACGAGGACACTTCAGCTCAGCCTCACATCACTGCCTGAGATCACGGACACTGACTGACCACACATTTCTACGAAGGCTTGTTGGTGTCTAAATACCGGTCCTGGCTATAATTAATTGTAGTTGTTATTGTAATTATTCTTAAAATTATAAAGTAGGCTGATCTGTTTTCTTTTAACAGTAATATAACTTGACTCGACTTGTCGGTTCCGTTTCCACTGAGCTGATGTGATGAGATGTTCTGGTTCCTCACCACCGGATCTGTAGGATGGAAAATGTTGAAGAGGCGGTTACAGATAGAGCGAGGCAGGATGTGGTTTTGAGTCCTACAGGAAGCAGGACGGACTCCACGCAAAGCCAAGAACACAGCAAGAGGTGAACCCATGCAGAAAAAGTTCTCCACCTTCAACAGACACATTAATCTCATATCACTAATGCCCCTCGAACCAAGTGCACTTATTATAATCATAATTACCACCACAGATTTTAAAGGGCTAGAGTGTAACACACACACACACACACACACACACACACACACACAGTTTAGCTGTTGTTTTTAGAAAAGGATACTGGTTTGAACACTTAATTTTATTTAAAAGACTTTTATGGTACAGTGGAGGCAAAAGGGTTAATACACAAAGAAACCCACACAGACTCCACCCCACCATCGACCCCGGGACCTTCGACAGCCGGGTTACTGGCTTACCGTTTTCATTATCTATATTAAACCCTGGCTTTGAGCTTGTCCCGGTGACATGAACCCCGCTGCTCATGTCAAATCAGGATTCTTGCACACAGTGAGAAGGGCGGGGCCAAACATCAGGGTTCAATGCAAAACACAATAACCGGTGACTGTTTGAAGAAAGCAGGACACTGTAATCCAGACTGCACTTCCCTTTAAGGTCCCAAAATATGAAACCTCATCACCTTACTATGTTCTACACCCTGTACAGACAGAGAAGTGCCTTCAATAAGACAGATGCTTCACCGTACCTTAAACTTCAGTTCAGGAGAATTCCTCAGAGACTTCAGACGGTGTAACTGCTCTTCCAAATTCCTTAACCTGAAAAATCAATCCGGATATAATCAGCTTCGAGTTCCAACAGCTGAATACTTGCAACTATCTTTATAGAACTATTGATTTTTTTTACTTCCTGCTAATTATTTACATTAGAAATTATTATTAGTATTGCATGTTTTTAACCGTGTTTAGTTTAAAATATAGCATTACTAATTTGCCTACGGTGCACATATACAGATCCAAATTCATAATTCTTCTTTTAATTTTGTTTTTAGCTGGGTTCCCCACTGGATGGGCGGGGGGGGGGGGGTTCCCCATGCCCATCCAGGGGAGAACGTTTTGGGCACTGGGCAGATATACCCAGGAAAGGGCGCCAATACATCGCTGGGCACACACACACACACACACTCACACTTTATGGGGCAATTCAAAGAATTCAATTGACTTGATCCATGTTTTTGGACTGTGGGAGAAAAACGGAGAACCCCGAGGAAACCCACGCGGACACAGGGAGAACATGGAAACTCCACACAGATAGAGATTCGAACCGGGAATCCCTAGCACTGAGAGGCAAACGGGCTAACCACTAAGCCACCGTGCCGCCCATACTTGTTAAATATATATAAATATATATATCTGTTCTCTGGACGTGTATCCGAAACACTTCACTGCCAGCATTTCCGTGGTTCTGATTTTTGGTTTGTGATTCTGAATGTAATACCTGCAAATAAATATGTGGTAGATTTACAGGAACCTGGTACGTGTATGCTGGAGCTCCTCAAGCAAACTCTGTTCAATGCTGTGACGACGGAGAAGCTCAGGTTCTATAGCAGGTATAGCATAATCCTGATGATGTAAGTGTACAGGGTCCCAACCAGTGATGATGTCATAGGTGATGACACAGCCAAGTGAATGAGAAACGATGGAGACTTTTCCATTCTCCTCAAACTCAGGATTTCGGGAGCAGTACAGCGAGTAAAGACGATTCAGCTCCAGAGTTAATCCTCGAGTTATCTACATACATACAGAGTGTGATGTCACTGCATTAAGATCCCTGATGGTACTGGTGTGGCACACATATACTATACATGTAGTAAGGATGTTTCAGTGATGGTGTACAGATGTGGTGCAGATGTGCTGGTGATGTAGTTTGGGTGTGATACCTCATCTCTGTAAAGGGGACTGGTGTAATACATGATATCCATAGCGCTGCTGTTTAACATGTCCCTCAACCCTCTTACTTTATCAGGAGTGATCGTATCCACTGTGTCTGTCTCAACAATAATAATAATGATACTCTATTAAAACAATGTCTTAAAAAAATAAGTAAGCATTAAGAAGGAGAATGTAACATAAATAATAAAACCTCCATCCAAAGTGAGTCTAGATCTCCATTCCACTGGGAGAAACTCTACGTATTCTGTCGTTCTGTCTGAAAAATGTTTCTCTGCCATCTTTCTTGCAGCATCACGCATCCTACATACACGCACAAACACACAGATCAGTGGCATGCTGCTGACCATATGTAGCATGCTGATAAGAAATAAATATATAGACAAATGTGGGTGGATCTTACATGCTGGTGTTCCTAATAATCCGCCCCTGGTCCATTTTCTGCCCGATTCCATGAACTACAAATACAATGTGAGTGGCAGCAGGAGGTGTGTCTTCTGGAGCTGCCTCCTCCACATAACCACGATGAAGACGTGTCCCACTGCTGGAAGCTAATCACACACATGAACACAGACCATAATTTAATGTACTGTATGCTATAGTGTAGTATAGAGTGTAGGACAGAATATACAGTGTTGTGGTTTTAAATAGTGTATTAATAAATTCAGAATGAACCTTTAGAGAAGCCAAGTTTCTGAGTGACGGTGCGAGCGATTTTGGAGGTTGTCGCATCACTGTATAAATAAACTTCATCCACACTGTGCCAGTCCACGTGGCTTCTACTCAGCTTCACACTGTGAACCACTGACTCACCCATCATCATCATCATCAACCATTATTACCATCACCATATTATTAAAACCATCATTATTATGAAAAATAATAAAAAAGAATATTTAAGAAGAAAGAAAGAATAATTACCCTCTTTATTCTCTATAGTACTGTTCAGTGCCTCTAGTGCAGCTTCTTGTAAATCTTCTATCTGATAGCCTTTAAACTGAGATAGATGTTCCTGTTCAATAAAGTCACTTTCATCCTCATCCAGTGGTGACCAAGTACCATCCACAAACCACTGTCCTCTCATCACAGGTATGCGGTCCTGCTCTGTAACAAAAAAACTTTTCATGATACTCAGGAATAAGCTTTAATGTTTATCTGCATGACTGGAGTACATTATAACTGTTACAGAATAGAACATAACTATATATATAGAGGCGGCACGGTGGCATGTTCGCCTCTCAGCGCTGGGGGTTCCTGGTTCGAATCCCCATCTGGGTGGAGTTTCCATGTTCTCCCCGTGTCTGCGTGGGTTTCCTCCGGGTTCTCCGGTTTCCTCCCACAGTCAAAAAATATGGATCAAGTCAATTGAATTCTTCAAATTGCCCCCTATAGAGTGTGTCTGTGTGAGTGAGTGTGTGCCCAGCGATGGATTGGCGCCCTGTCCTGGGTCTATCTGCCCAGCGCCCGAGACGTTCTCCCCTGGATGGGCATGGGGAAAGCGGGAGATAATGAATGAATGAATGAATGAATATATATATAGTGAGAGAGATAATGTTTCATATGTATTAATGTATACATGATATACCATTCAAACTCAAACATGACGTCATGTATAAGCTGAATACGTGAGCAGTAGAAATCTTTACATGTCGTAGTTTGTAAATTGAAAAGTAGAGAACTGTAGAATCTGAATGCAAACATCAGGACAAAGACGGGTTAAGGTCACGTGGTCACTCACGGTTCCAATAGACCGGGTAACAGTCCTTCTCCTTCACGTCCACCTCGTAAAGGCCGCCGCGTACGCACACCGGCACCGACGCGGGCTCCAGGGACGCGCCCTCACCGGGGCCCTCACCGGGGCCCGGCTGCAGCGCTCGATACGCGCGTTCGATCTGCAGCGAATCGTGACCCAGGAACGGCTTCCAGCTCCGCTTGTCCTCTCTGTAGAACCAGCGCACCTCCTGCGCCTCCAGCTCCTGCACCTGACCCGAGCGGCTGCGGCTTCTGCAGCGCGTCCACGGCGCGGGCCCCTCGCTGTAATTTGGGTATAAATAATCCGGGTCTGAGTAAACCACGTCCTCTTCATCTTCCTCATCCTCCTCATCCTCAGCAGCTGCATCCGTCAGCTCCAGCAGCACTCGGTGCGTTACGTCTTCGCCGGTCCAGCGCGCGCTGATGAAGTGGCTCTGAGCCGAAGCGTAAAAACAAGACCCGTCCTGAAAATCAGCCCCCGGTGCCGGGTCTACACCCGAACCCGGCGCCCTCACTTCTGCCTCCATCATCAGCTCCACCTCCTGCTGCCAACCTCCTCAAACCGCCTCCATCCGAACGAACGAGCCGCGGCTCGCACTGCGCATGTCATGGCCTGGACCACCGCGCGCTCCTCTGTATTATGGAGCTGATTTGATTTTGACGCCGTCGCCATGGTGACCCCATGCGCCTCTATTACACACAATCCGGTAAAACATGCTTTGTTGCTTTAGTGTTTCTACAACAGATCAGACTCACCCGCTCATCTTCGGTACTTCATTTTATTTTATTATTAATAACACTCTGACCTTAACAAACATAACTCAAAATGTACTGCTGTGATGAGTGCTCTGTTTTTTTAAGATGAGCGGGACTGAAAAAAATTCATTGTATAAAAGACTGAAACAATTAGCTGTAAACGAATTTGCAGTTTAAATCATTTTTATAATTATCTGATTACATACAAGCAACACCGAGAAATGCACAAAGTAATCAACTGAAATCAGAAAGCAGATTATAAAACGTCTTCTTAATCAGCTGCATCAAACGCTTGGTGCAAGTTAAAAAAAAAAGCCACAAAAGTAAAATTTAGAAATAAATTTTAAAAAACGACGTCCCAGGATCGTATAAATATAACCCACGTGTTTTAGGACTGAACTGTACGATCGGGTTTTAATAACATCTCTCTGATTTATTAATTTATTGATCTCTTATTTAGTTTCACTCACTCGCCTGAAGGTGGCAGTGTTGGTGTTTATTCCTTACTTAGTCCGTATACATGAGCGTTTTTAAAAAATAAAATAAAATAAAATAAATGTTTAAAATCTCAAGCGTTAAGATAATAAGATAATCGAAATTTATGAAAATAAAAACTACATTTCCCCCAATGCCGCTCTATTGCTGTCACCGTTGAATGACTGTAAATCATTTATTGATATAATAATAAAATAATTACAAATTCACCAAAGGGAATCGATTTTTAAGAATTTGGAATTAAATCTATAAATATTTTAAATAAAGCCAGGTTAAAAGTGGAATCGCTTTTTGAGCAAGCAGGCCACCGTAGCTGTAGTAATGCCGGATGTGTATGCGACAGGATGCGTTCGGTTCCTCTGACTCTGTTTTTGGGATTAAAGTCAGAATTGTGTTGTAAATGAAGCCGAGCTTCGCGTTCAGGCTTTACAGACGCGATGGCCGCAGAGCTGATCGTAAAGTTATATGAATATTCTCCTTTCTTTTACGTCAGTCTGATCTCTGTCTGTTTCATCCTGACGGTGGCGCTGTTGCTCAGCTGGTAATGGAACGCAGCGGTGCATTTGTAATTTAGAATGATTATTGTGGCTGTTCTTTGTGTTTCTGGCAGACTGTGGCTGTGCTGGGTGTTTAATGGAGGTGTTTGCTCTCAGGTTTGGGTTTGATGTTCCTGTGATCATTAGAAGTTCAGATGAAGCTGAGTCTCTGTCTCCTGCTCCTGAGAGACCAATGATCCAGGTGCTCAATCCATTCGCCTTGGAACTGGACCCACGACCTGGTACCGTCACAGGTGCAGTGATCAATACTCTGATCAATACTCTGCTTATTGTAGTTATATTAATGTTTGAATGATTAGATGAGCCTGTGGTGAGAGCTGATGCAGATGAGAGAGAGAAACGTGGTCTGATATTTAAATGTTTTTTTTATTGATTACGTATGGATCGATCGAGCTGAGCTTATGAAGATAAATGTATCAGAATGTGATCACAAAACTTTAATGTTATTAATGTTTTTCTTAGCCACTGCCATTTACTCTGTATTTGGTGTGATAATGAGAACGCCATAGGTGTTCTTTAAATGTAATGATATTAAAATATTCAGTGTGTGTGTGTATGTGTGTGTGTGTGTGTGTGTGTGGTTTTAGGTGGTGTGTGTTTGAGGCCGTATTGTTTGGAGGACTGTGTGTTGAGTTGTTTTTGGGGATGTGATATTCAGGCTCTGCAGGATGCTCTACAGAAACATGCTGATGGATCTGCGTGCTGCACTGCTGAGTTCTTTGAGCAAGCACTGCACCCCCACTCTGTGTACTGCCACACCCTTCCGTATCCTCACAGGGTTAACCCTCACACACCTTAACCTCCTCCATATTTGTTGCTGTTCTGAAACATTTTTTTTTGAGTAATACATTCTTGTTGTTACTTTAACAACGTTTAAATCAGAGTGTGGAAGGAAAACAGATCGCAGTGTGAATCTCAGATTCCTCCAGAGGACCATGTCACTGATTTTGGATTCTTACCACGAGATCGTTATCCTCTGATTGCCATTCTTACTTTAGCTAATAGTGAGGAACGACATGCTTACAACATTGTGAGTAATAACACACACACACACACACACACAGCCCTGATGCAGGTGTAGGTGTGTTGAATCTGTTTAATCTGACTGTGGGGTTCTGTATGGCGTGTTTTGATGGAGCTGTGAAACTTTTCAAAGGAAAGGCGGTGCTGCTCGTCTCTGGCGTTCAGATAGCTTTGCTCAGAACCGGCTGTCTGTATATTTTTGGATGCAGGTTGCGAGTGTTACAGTGCTACATGTTCCTGATGAGAAATATCACCTGTCCCAGAGAATCCTGTTCCATTACCTGCTCACTGCTGATGGGAACATGTACGATTTAAAGGTACTGACCCGTGCACAACATGCTGACCCTGGATCAGATTTCCTCATTTTCTAATTGAATATAAATATTAAATAAACCTTCATTTTTCTCACAGCCACTTTTCATGTCCACGGACAGCACAAACCCCACCCCCACAGCAGAAGAGGCGGAGCCATCAATAAACAGAACGGAGGACGAGGCGGTAGAGGAGGCGGGGTGTTCTGATGCACCAAGGAAAGACTGCGTGGTGTGTCAGAATGCCACAGTGAACCGTGTTCTGTTGCCATGCCGACACGCATGTGTATGTGATGAATGTGTGCCGCACTTTCAGCACTGTCCCATGTGCCGTGCCTTCATCTGCGAGTCCTTTATGTTATCCTCAGTTCCTCCTCAGCATTAGAACCTACCCCATACTGTAGAGGGTGCCGTGGAAACTCCACCCATTCTAAAAGGGGTGCTGAAAAACCTTTACTTTTACCCTAATCTTATTAGCAGTGTGTGTGTGTGTGTTACTTTTAAATGATCACATGATTCTTTGGTGGATGTCATGATGACTTGGTGGTTAGCACGTCTGCCTGTCAGTGCTGGGGTCCAGGTTGGAATCCCGATCTGGGTGGAGTTTCCATGTTTGTCTCTCATTCTGTTTGATTTCGGTGGAAACTCCGAACAGCTTGTTGCTTTGTAAAGTTTTTAATCCTTGTATTTTTATTACAGAATAGTTTAAAAGGAACGTGGTGCAAAAGATTCTGAAAACATAACTTATTTTACAAAATCCTTATGATGAGTGCAGTGTTGAGAGGTCAGTGAGATGATGTATGTCAACGTCAGCGTCCAGGTTCAAATGTGTTTCATCGAAATAAAATGCTTTAAATAAAAAAAGATGCATTATATAATTAATATAGTTTATAAAATAATAACATTTTAATTTTATTAGAAAGTTCCAATGTACCCTGTGTAAATAAAAGTAGTATTGTTCATTGTAATGTCGAACCTGACCAATTTTTTCATTCGTTAGTGCTCAGCTGTAGTAGCGGTACCAGTTGTAATGGTGTTAGATTCACCACGAGGGGGAGCACAATCTTTATCCATGAAGATGTTCAGCATCCTCCTTAATTTACAAAATACCAGCAACCTACTGAAATATAAATCAAATGTATATTCATTTTTTCCCAAAGCTTTTATCAAGGTTTGGTATCAAATTGATAACAAGGTGCTCTTTATATGAAAGATGTTAAAACACTCTGGACATGTCACCAGTTCATTACAGGACTGTTATTTAATCACACACACCTGAAGTAATGTTAGGATCTTCAGTTCGCCTTCCATCAGGTTTCACTTCACAGAGAAAGAACCTTCTAACATGAAAATGAATTGAGAATTTATCTGCTTTCACCCCAACATTCCCAACAGCACCTACAGCCCCACCCCATTGCTGCGGCATCACTGAGATGTTTAAGGAAATTATATAAAAAACAATCATAATGTTATGAATGTGCTGTTAAAATAAATAAGTCTGAAGAGTCATGCTTGATAAGCTGAGCATGGTGCATGATCTTCAGGTTCTGGTTGGAGGGGGTTTGAGTGTGTGTGTGTGTGTTACACTGTAATTGCTGCAGCTGCTGGGAGGAACCTGAAGGACCTACAGGATCCAGTCCCCTCGTGAAACGGCGCTGGTTCGTCCCCTGTGCACGAGCGTTCGGGTCTCGCGGATCAGATCAAAGGACGGAGCAGCCCCTCGCGCACGCGGACATGCCTCAGCACGAGCGCGTTCTGTGAACGTGGGGTTCTTTCGGTTTGTTGACTTCACTGATTCGACATCTGAAGAGAAAGCACTCGGATTGAGGATGAAATACCCCGCAGAAAACCAGAGGAAGCCGAGCAGCAGCTGGAGCCCCCCTCCAGGTGAGTGTACGGTGGGAACCGGGGCGCGCGCGCGGGATGAGCAACATATAATAACACAAAGATGCACAGAAACACCCCAAAAAGGAGCTTTAACCCCCTCCCCCCCACTGCTGGATTCAACAGAGAGAGAGAGAGAGAGAGCTGATGGGGATCAATGATGCTGGATGCCCTTCTCCTGGAACGCACCGGGTTGCCAGATCTAAATTCTAGACCATTCATTCTCACAGAAAAGAGCCAATTTTATAGATGAATTGGAGATGAGTCACGTGGGAAAGCAACCAACATTTCGCCTCTATAACATACATAATCAGATGAATTAATTCAGACCGAGGTCTAAAGGAACTGCATTCAGACATGTCCTGCAACAAGCATCGTGATGTGTGAAATGAAAACGTGGATGACGAGATCAAGTTGAACCTGGCAACCCGGAATCCTGATGCGGCAGAGCATCTCTCATCTTCATCCTGAGAATGAAATAAACGCTGTAAACAAACCCATTTAGAAAAAAACTATAATAATATTGATACTAATGAAATAAGAATAATTAATTATTCCATTTTAAAACACTAAATTAAGTGTCATCAGTGAAATAAGACAATAAAGTGAGTCCAACAGAACTGACTCGTGTCTCCTCTTATAGTTTATTCGACTCAGTCCCGTTAAAAATGAAAATCTTTTCCATTGTCTTCTACAGATGGTATACTGTTTTAAAAGCTAAACAATGAGCATTAAGAACTGAAATATGCTGAATATGGCAACCCGTACCACGATACACAGGTAGAATGATTAGTAATATCTGAAAAACATGTATTGATGGGTGTTATAATAACATTGTTTTCGATTGAAAGATTTAAATGAATTAAATGATAAAATTACATTATTGTGAAGTAAAAATCCTTCAGTTCCTCTAATATTGATCCTACCTCAACCTGGCAACCTCAGTACTACGGCTGTTGCGTAAGGACATGACATTACCTCATGGTGTTGTGAAGATGAGACCTGGTCCTCACAATCCACCATTTTATTACTATCAAATCAATATGAATATAAAATAAATATATAACTATATTAATAGTTAATTTAAATTCCATGGATCAATTCGATGTTTGTTTATATTTATATTACTAACCTGATATTGTATTAATAAATAATTTATTTATATACATTTACAAATAACATATGTTTAACAAGTATATATTTATGCAAATTATACTGAAAACACACCCACTTTTGTGTGTGTGTGTGTGTGTGTGTGTCTGCGTGTCGTGTCTGCGTGTGTGTGTGTGTGTGTGTGTGAGTGTGAGTGTGAGTGTGTGATGCAGGATAATGGACACTGCATTACAGGGAAGTGCTGAAATCAGTGTTGCCTTCAGAATGATGTTCTCAGGTCTCTGTAGTCTATCATTAGCCGTACTGCTGTCTGATGTTCAGTGCAGTTTCAAACTAATCAAATAAAAATAGACACCCTGCTGGAAACTCTGTCTGTAGAAATATTGGTTGTAATCAACATGTATCATCATCCTGAACCTTCAGATGAGCCTGCTGATTTTAATCTGGGTTGAAATCCATGGTTCAGGATGACAGAGTAAGGACAGTCATGTGTTTCTAAAAGGTTACTTCACAAAGTATAGGATGCAAATTAAAAACAAGGACCTGGAATCAAAATCTGATTTGCGTTTAAACACCAGCTTCCTTTTCTTTAATGAGCTGAATGTCTAGAGGAATAGTATTTTCACTTTGTACTGTATTTTGTTATTTATTTATGAAGAATAGTGTCTTATATGATTCTGTTACAGCGGCGGTTCAGACAAATCTCATTCCTCCAAAAAAGGTCCAGTCCGGGATGTTGCAGTCCAGTCTGGTTCAGGCCAGTGTGGCCACCATGCAGAACCCAATGGGATGTTCTGTGCCACGTCTGTCTGTCTCACGTCCAGCGAGCGTGGTGGCCAGCATGGAGGGAGGTGTAGACAGCTCGGCGCTGCTGTCTGTGATGAAGTGGAAGACGGTGTTAGCAGTGTTTGTGGTGGTGGTGATTTATTTGGTGGCGGGAGGTTTGGCGTTTCGAGCCTTGGAGCAGCCGTTTGAAAGAAACCAGAAAGACACCATCACAGCAGAAAAGGCAGCATTTCTGCAAAAACATCACTGTGTGACACCAGAAGAACTGGAGGTTCTCATTAAGGTACAACATTCAGATATATTAACATTCATTTGGTTTTTTAATTAAAAAACTGGCTATTGAAAACACAGAATATAGAACTGACCCAGAACCAGACCTCACGGATAACTCGGGCAGTTATTAAAAAGTTGCTGGAGAGACAAAGATTTTTCTTAATTTTCCAAATTTCAACATCAATTTAAACTTTAACTTTTAAATCCTCAGATTTTTAACCTGTGATTTTAAACAGATGTGAGTAAAAGGTGGACAAAACAGAAACCCTGTGGCTCTAATTGAGTGATTGATTTATTATATAGTTTAACATTTAACATTTTAAATGAGGTTTTCTGATTTCTTACCTTATTAATTTAATCTTTTTAACTCAAATGCTTGCTATCTTAATACTCCTGATGATTGAATTTGATTCAGTAGTGGATTTTTCTTTAAGTAAAAACAAAGTCATTAAGAGAGCCCTCGAGGTCAGATCAGATCTGTCTCTCTTATACAAGCCCTCTCTGGGAAAACAGAAGGAATCAGTGAATAATGTGTGATTTACAGAGGGGGGTGCAGCAGGCGCGCCTGCAGTGGGGCCTGAGGTCAGGTGTAAATTTTACTGCAGCTCCCTCCATGCAAACCTTACTCTCTAATAATGGGTCTGTTAATCAGCAGAACACAGTCACTGAACCGTGAAGATCCTGCAGCTAGAACCCAAAGAACCCTCTGCATTTGAAAATAAAGTGCAAAAGCTTTATGATTTAAAACTGAACGAGTGAGATGAAAATACAGCTTCCATCAGAGACAGAGAGAGAGAGAGAGAGAGAGGGACAGAGACAGAGAGAGAGAGAGTGTGTGTGTCCTGAAAAAACTAAAGAGGGCATGGACTTACATTATGTCTTGTATCTGATCACTCACACACACACACACACACACACACCAACTGACTGAATCTATAATGAAGTCATTTTCAGGGACCTTTCCATATCACAAAAATCTAATCGACCATAAAGCTGTGACTCACAGACCGAGTACACAAGTGTGTGTGATGTTTGTGTTGTTCGTGCAGTGTGTGTGCTGAGTGTTCTATGTCTGTGTGTATGTATATAGTGTGTGTGTTTGTGTCTGTCGGAGAGTAAGAGTCATGTCTTTTTGTTGACTTTGTCCTTGTTCACCTGTCCTTCCTGTCCTGTCGTTTTCTTCTCTGCTCATTTGTTTTTACATCTCACTGACTTCCTGTTGCTTCCCCATCTGTTGACCGGACTTCCTGTTGGGTTAAGAGAAATTGGGCAGGGCCAACATCTGCTCGGCCCATCAGGCGTCTCAGTGTGTTTGAGAGATAATGATTCATTAGTGCTGATGACATCATCATTCCTGTAGTTCTGTCTGAGGAGTCAAACTCAGCTGAACGTTTAATACACAGTGTTGCTTTAAGATCACAAAATCAGTGACAGAACAGTAGATAACTAAAGATAAATAACAAAACAAATCTTTGAGGGAGACAGTGTGTGAGACTGCAGGAGTATCAGTTCATCTGCAAAAGAAATTAAAATCATGAGATTAATATGATAATAATCAGGTTTATTTAAAGAACTGAGATCTGTTACTTCATCTCAGTTGGAGTGTAATGTTAAATAGAAAGAGAAACTCTCAGTTCTAACAGTCGTAGATGTTTCTCAAACAAAAAGCAATTTAAACTTCAGTTTTATTCCTTCTCTCCACGAGTGCTTCAGCCACAAAGATCACCCCAACAACATATGCAATAATGTAAGGAACTTCTCATCATCTGCAGGTCTCTCATACTGATTAATGTTAAAGGGTCCATTTTTAGAAGAACGTGGAACAACTGTTATGTACAGAGTTTTATACTTACATTAAATATTCATCATTCACATGGATCATCACTTCAGCCATTCATTACAGCAACATCTGTAGAACTGTAGATGTGTGCATACTTCTGTTTATTCTGTGTATATTTACAATATTCTGCTTATTTTAGAGTTTAATTATCTCTCCTTTAGCATTTCAATGCACAAATGCCCCGACATCCTGCACATTACAAAAAACTTAATTAAAATTAAAATTTAAATAAATAATAACAAAATAGAACATGACTCCCCTTTTATTTCTCTTTCTGCATAAAATTTTAGGATTAAAAAACTCTAAAGATGTTTAGATCACATTTATTATTGTGTGTGTGTGTGTGTGTGTGTGTGTGTGTGTGTGTGTGTGTGTGTGTGTGTGTGTGTGTAGCACTCTATTGATGCATTCAGTGCGGGAGTGAGTCCAATAGGAGACACTGCATACAACTTCAGTTATTGGGACCTGGGGAGTGCTTTCTTCTTTGCTGGTACTGTCATCACTACTATAGGTAGGTAAACATAATAATAATAATAATAATAATAATAATAATAATAATAATAATAATCTCTCTTCCTCTCTCTCTCTCTCTCTCTCTCTCTCTCTCTCTCTCTATATATATATATATATATATATATATATATATATATATAAAATTTAAATTTTTCAAAAATTATTACTCCTCATGCCCATCTAGGAGAGAATGTTTCAGGCACTGACACACACTCACACATACACACAAAAAATAACAAAGGGGCAATTTAATGCAGCCAATTTACCTTAAATCTATTTTTTGGACTGTGGGACACAGGGACATGGATAAATTGAACCTGGATCCGCAGTGCTGAGAGGTGGATGTGCTGACCCCTACGTCACTATAGAGAATTTACATTTAGTCATTTATCAGAGCAGACACTTAAACTGTGCTCTTTTTACAGGATATGGCAACATTGCTCCAAGCACCAAGGGAGGAAAAACCTTCTGCATTCTTTATGCAATATTTGGCATCCCACTCTTTGGCTTCCTGCTGGCTGGAGTTGGAGATCAGCTTGGAACCATCTTTGTAAAGACCATTGCCAAGGTGGAGAAGATGTTCAGGGTAAAAAAGTAGTATTTATTTTCTTTTCTTTGATTATTTAAGTTTAATCTTTAATTGAAACAGTGGTATTTTTAATATAAGCCGGTGTAAAGCTCGGTGCCAATGTTTCCTGACAGAATGTTCACCTTGCCGTCATAATGACAGAGCAGTTTACTTCTGCGACTTTAGCATGCTGTTTGTTTCAGGGAGTGTTGGTGGATCATATTTTCATAAGTTACTCACTTAACATAACAACACGTACTTCAGGCAAACTTTATATACTCCAACTTTAGCTAGACACAGCTATAACAGAACACCCTAAAGAAATTACAAGAAAAATAAGGTTTTAGAATCAGAAACAGTTGTAGTATTTTGATTTGATTTAATTTTGAGTATTTTGACCGAGTAAAATCCAACATTAGAGAATTTTTACTGAGCAAAATAAGACTCCATCTACAAACACTGAACAAACACGGCTTATGGACACGCTCATTTGGTCATCACGACATCAAGACTAATTCAAATGTTCCAGATGAATTTACTTTCATCTATCCAATATATATGCACGTTGTTTAAGGAACTATTATCCATCTGGCAACATGATGGTTTGTTGGCTGGACTCAGCAGCTGTTTCTGTATTTTGGTGACAGTTTGGTTTCATTCTAATTGTGTTCTGTATTTCTGTCTTTGTCAGAATAAAAATAATCAGATAAGTCAGACGAAGATCCGTGTGGGTTCCACATTACTCTTCATCCTCGCCGGCTGCATCGTCTTTGTCACCATTCCCGCTGTCATTTTTAAAGAGATTGAGGAGTGGACGGCGCTGGATGCTATTTATTTTGTGGTGATTACTTTAACGACGGTGGGCATCGGTGACTACGTAGCAGGTATTAAAGCTTAGATATTACTTTCTTCCTCATCACCACATCAAAAATATCACATCATTGCTCATGAACCAAAGGCTCAGAATGAACGAATGAATGACCTCTCACCTCATCAAACAGAGTCAGTGTACAATCCTTCTTATTGAGTTCATACACAGAACAGACAGGAGGAACCATTGTGAGACAGATCTTTGTTTGGTGTCTGATCTGTCTCACATCTCTAAAGTTGCTAACAGCTTTCGGCTTCTTCCGACGAGTCAGAAAATGTTTGAGAGTTTTTCAGCGGACAGCTCCTGTTCTCATAAACGGATTCACAGTTAATGAACCTTTTCTGTTTTTGTTTTTTTTCTCTATTTTTTAACTTTAAGAGAACATGACCATATTAAACAGGAACCTTCAGTTATTCAGTGGGGTAATGATCCAAAAGCTCTCCCCAAACATCACACTGTCCTTATTTAAAACACAGGGAGAATCTGTGGAGAAACCGAACAGGAGAAATCACCAACCCAGAGAACATGGAGAGATTCAGTCTGGAGGAACCATCTCACCTTTGAGAAACTTACAGCTGGTCTCTTAATACAGTGTGTACTGTGCATAAATGGAGCCCTTTAATAAAGGAAGCTTTGTGTAGCATGTACTGGAGTCAGTACCTCCAATTTAGTACTCATGGTTCTGGATGGTCTGTAATGCTCTGGTGTTGTCTTTGGTGTAGTTAATGATTTCTTTGATGCAGTACTTTGTATTGTGTAGGTGGAAACAGAGGGAAAGAATACTATACCTGGTACAAGCCACTGGTTTGGTTCTGGATACTAGTGGGATTGGCATATTTTGCAGCAGTACTGAGTATGATTGGAGACTGGTTACGGGTCCTGTCCAAAAAAACCAAAGAGGAGGTGAGGAGCATTATTTCAGACCAACACCCACAAAACATCGCTAATTAAATGATCTTACTGTAAAGCACACACACACATACACACTTTGGATGCTTTCTGTTTTTTGTCTCAGATTCAGTTTGGTTTGCTTTCAGGTGGGGGAGTTTAAAGCCCACGCTGCAGAGTGGAAGGCAAATGTGCGAGCAGAATTCCGGGAAACCAGACGTCGTCTCAGCGTGGAAGTTCACGATAAACTTCAGCGTGCAGCAACAATCCGCAGCATGGAGCGGAGGCAGCTCGGTTTAGACCAGCGTGCCCAGTCTCTCGACGTTTTATCTCATCCCACTGAGCGAAAAACCGCAAATTTTAACATCTTAGACGCAACAGCTAACCTCAAGACATCCTCACAGGAGAGCATCAACAGCAAGCTGAACGACAACATCTTCAACCGCTTCGGCTCGGTCAGCAGACTGACCAAACGCACCAAGAACCGAGAGCTGAAAAAAAACATCCCGGGAGACGGGCGGCAGAAGAGCATCAGTGGAGAAGAGAGAAAAGAGGTGGATGAGGAAGAGGAGATAGAGAAGGAGGTAAACACCAGCCTCTCTGAGCTGCCGCTTTTTGTTGAAAGTCCCAAATCACAAAACACATTTGTGTTGACGCCCATTAAGACCAAAGAAGAAGGAGAATGTAGAGGGGAAAGTGGGGGGGCAGAAATGAGACTGGAGGAGTTTCATATTGAGATGGTCTCTTAAATGAGAGAGATCATTTTAACCTGATAAAACAAAGTGCCTTATTCTTCATCAAAGATCTAAACCATGTTGAACTTTTACTGTGTCCTGTAAACTTGATCATAAAGAGAACCATGAGAACTATGAGAAGAACTGATTAACTCTAAATATCTGTCATTAAAAAGGATCATAACCAAAACAGAATGATTATCAGAAGAATATTGATACTAAATAGAGCTGGAAATTGACTGAGACTGAAGATTCCATCAGTAATAATAATATTAATTAATTATTGTTAGGTTTTTATAATACTTTTAAGTAATTTAGTAAAAGTAATATTGTAAAGCAAAACTCATGATGAGTTGAATAGTTCAGGGAACAAAGAAAATGACTATTTGATGAATGAGCATGGGAAAGAGTATGAATGTCCTGTTGCAGGGTCAGCAGAGAGATTTAAATAATGGGACAGTCAACAAGAACCTGTCAGGAATTCATAACCCTGAGGGGGGCAGAAAGGAGAACCAAATGGGTTAGAAGATAGAGATGTTTTGGTCAATGTAAACATGAGAGAAAAAGACTGTTGTCTAGAGGGGGCGCACACACAGAAGAAGCAGGTCACGTCCTCCTGAAGGATTTAAATGGACGAACGAGAGGACTTCGGGCAGAGCTCTCGGGAGATAGCAACGAGTTGCTATCGTCCATATTTTCATTCTTTGATATTTTACATTGTCTATTCAGTAAAACGCATTAAATTATTTTGGAACGAAACCGCCGACTTCTGACCGTTTTTTTATGAAACGTAACAATATTCAAACTGAACAGAAGAGGTAAACCAGGTCTCTTCAACATCAGGAGCTCTTCATCACTGTGGCCTGAAAATTCCATAAATCTTAACCGCATTATTAAATATTTATGGTGTTTTAAAAATGGAGTGTTTACTTTAATGGAGTTCATAAAAGTTCAGGATACTGAAGTTTTAGGTTCCACTGAAATGATTACTGATAATTTCAGCTGTAGGTTCTTGTGCGTTGGTGGTTATCAGGTTCTACTGTTTATCTCATTATTATCTCAGGGTTTCAGCTTCATGTTAAGAACCATTCAGATTCCAGAACAGAACGGCAGCGTTATACTCCTCTCCTGAGAATCATGAACTGTTTTGTCTACATCTTTACAACAATCAGGAAAATGGGGTGAGGTTTCTGTACTGCTGTTTTAAACAGGGTCTGGGCTAAGCACCTAGGGTCTGGGTTAAGCACCTAGGGTCTGAGCTATGTGCCTAGGGTCTGAGCTATGTGCCTAGGGTCTGGGCTATGTGCCTAGGGTCTTGGGCTATGTGTCTAGGGTCTGGGCCTAGGGCTAGGGTCTGGGCTAAGCGCCTAGGGTCTTAGCCCAGACCGTAGGAAATTAGCCCAGACCCTAGGCACATAGCCCAGACCCTAGGCACATAGCTCAGACCCTAGGTGCTTAACCCAGACCCTAGGTGCTTAGCCCAGACCCTAGGCACATAGCCCAGACCCTAGGTGCTTAGCCCAGACCCTAGGCACATAGCCCAGACCCTAGGCGCTTAATCCTACAGAACCCTACAGAACCCTGCACAACCCTGCACAACCCTGCTGAA
>JAFMOD010000631.1:73570-89621 GCA_019802435.1 Corydoras maculifer
TATATATATATATATATATATATATATATATACAGTATATATATATATATAGTAGAAGATTATATAGTATAATAAAAATTATAAAATGAATATTTATTTGTTAAAAATGTTGTGCTCTTTTAATAGGAGAGACTGCATAATTGCAGCGTACCAGAAATACTCTGCAGCTTTTAGAACTCTTGAGACAGTGGTAGGTACCTGATGTGTCTATCTTTTTTTTTTCTGTGCTGTCAATTTAATTCATAAAAACCTTTTAAATACAAATAATTTAAGCCTTTTTAGCACTATATATTTTATATATATTCATAGTTGTATATTCTATTATATTTCACATATGTCAATATACAATATATAATTTTTATCTCATTTTCTTCTTTAAAATTTAAATTGAAATTATAACTTATTAGAAATTATTAGAACAGGGTAATGGGGGTCCGTGAGCCATAATTTCCTTCTTGTCTCATGTACCACATGTGATATTAATGATCATAAAATTTTCTTGAATCTTGAATCTAACTGACAATACATAGACAAAACACATTATACAATGAGGGAATTTTAACCTATTCACCCGAAAGAGAATTGGTGAGGTCAGGCACCGATGTTGCATGAGAGAGCCTGGCTTGCAATCTCAGTTCTAGTTCATCCCAAAAATAGGATGAGGACAGGGCAGCTGTGATGGAATGGATTACGAGTCAGGTTATTGTCCCTCACCCAAAGATAGGCCTGAGACACTTGCAGCTGTGGATTTGACCACAGAGTGATTCACACACCATGTCCATTTCTGAAACATATGTGTCTCTTGCCTTTCTTTAGGACATCGGCTGCTCAGAGGATTCAAACTAAAGGATCCCTGGATTCTTATCCTGAAGCCTTCCATTAACATGGTCTGCTGAATGAAACTGTATGGCAAGGACTTTATTCTGTATAAGAAACAAAGATCTGGACTCTCGAGTAACTGAGTGCCTGTTTGTACAGATTTTACCAATAAAACAGCACTTAATTTATTATGAAATGATTACAAACTGGAAATTATCTGTTTTTCAATCATCTTCATGAATATAATACACAAAACACTGTACAATGTGAAAAAACAACAGAGAAAAATAAAATACAATAAATAATGATGCATGTGTTGTCACAGTATAACCAATATATAAATAAACTCATTTTAATCATTCATTCATTCATTCATTATCTCCCGCTTATCCTCTATTAGGGTCGCGGTGGGGTTCCCCATACCATCCAGGGGAGAACGTCTCGGGCGCTAGGCAGATACACCCAGGACAGGGCGCCAATCCATCGCTGGGCACACACTCACTCACACAGACACACTCTATATGGGGCAATTTTGAGAATTCAATTAAGTTGATCCATGTTTTTGGACTGTGGGAGGAAACCGGAGAACCCGGGGGAAACCCACGCAGACACGGGGAGAACATGGAAACTCCACCCAGATGGGGATTCGAACCGGGAATCCCTGACGCTGAGAGGCGAACGTGCTAACCACTAAGCCACCGTGCCGCTCATTTTAATCAGTACAATATATTTATATATATTAGGGCCAGTTGTAGGCTTGTGGTTAAGGTCATCGGTTCGATTCCTGGTCCCACCAAGTACCATGGCTGAAGTGCCCTTAGTTAAGTCCCTTAACTACAATTGTCCCCAGGCATTGTATACTGGGCTGCCTAGCACTCCAGGTACATGTGCTCAGTGTGTGTGTGTGTGTGTGTGTGTGTGTGTGTGTGTGTGTGTGTTCGAATCCCCATCTGGGTGGAGTGTCCACGTGGGTCTCCTCCGGGTTCTCCGGTTTCCTCCCAAAAACATGGATCAAGTCAATTGATTTCTCCAAATTGCCCCATATACAATGTGTTTGTGTGAGTGCGTGTGTGCCCAGCGATAGATTGCCCCCCTGTCCTGGGTGTATCTGCCCAGCGCCCGAAACGTTCTCCCCTGGATGGGCATGAGGAACCCCACCGCGACACTAATATAGGATAAAGCGGAAGATAATAGATGAATGAATAAACTTGGTACAGGCATGTCTCCAGACAGACCCAGACAGGTCCTCCACCACCTGAAAGGTCCATCCATAGGTCTATTAGCATATGCCTGCTTTGTTTTTATATTAAAACATGCATACATTCTTTATTAGAGGCAATTCCACATTTTTACTATGACCTCTGTGTAACCACTGTTCTTAGTTTGGCCTAAAATAATATTTATATTAATATGACATTAAGATAAAGTGCTTAAGGCTGATTTGCATGCTGCCCAAATGTTCTGAATATGTTACCCAGGTGTGTTCTGTCCTCCCAAGTCTGCGTTAATCACATGTGACATGTGCTCCTGCCACAAAAGCTGGAGAGTACACAGGCACAGGAAGTGAAAGGCTCAGACATCTGCGACACAGGTAGAGCAGCAGCACAGCAACAAGACTCTCCCAAAGAAATCCTCTGATAAGGTCAGTGTATTAATTAATGTAATTAAGATGTTAAATAAGATAAGATAAGATAAACCTTTATTTGTCCCACAATGGGGAGATTCACAAATATTTGCTGTATGTGTAAATAATACACAGTTGAAATGTCAAACACATGTTTGGTTCCATGTATTATTCCTTGAAAACGAAAGAAACTATATTTTCTGTTTAATTTGGACATTGAAAGAGTCCACTCTCAGTCTTCACGCCTCATCTCATTCATTCATCCATCCATCCATTATCTTCCGCTTTATCCTCTATTAGAGTCGTGGTGGGGTTCCCCATGCCCATCCAGGGAAGAACGTTTTGGGCGCTGGGCAGATACACCCAGGACAGGGGGGCGATCTATCGCTGGGCACACACTCACTCACACAGACACACTCTATATGGGGCAATTTGGAGAACTCAATTGACTTGATTGATGCTTTTGGACTGTGGGAGGAAACCGGAGAACCCGGAGGAAACCTACGTGGACACGGGGAGAACATGGAAACTCCACCCAGATGGGGATTCGAACCGGGAATCCCTAGCGCTGAAAGGAGAACATGCTAATCACTAAACCACCGTGCCGCCATACGCCTCATCTCGACTTTTCAAAATGCATGTCTTGGTTCTAACCAGTTTCCTTCCGTCTCTACAGGTGAAGATGTCTTCGGAGGAGGAATCCGATGTCCCTTACGGCACTCTGGAACACAGGCCAAGCACAGGCTCAGGCCGGGGGGGCAGTATTGGTGACGCAGAGACATCTCCTCTGTTGGCTGTTCAGAATGTGGCAAATAGAAGCCAATGGAAGCCTTTGGACAGAGAGGAACTTGAGGAGGTTGCAGGAGGACCGGGCTGGAAGAAGATCCGCTTATGCCTGCACTTCTGTTTTTGGGCTGGCTGTTTGAGCATGCTGGGAATCGCCGTGGTGATCATCATACAGAGAGTTGAACCAGCTCCTGACCATCTGCAATGGTGGCAGAAGGAGGTCTTTTACCGTTTGAGACCGGCTCTGTTCCTGAAGGCTGAGGACGCAGGAGCAGGAGCTTTCAGCAGTAAGTGAATTCATCTTCTGTGTTCTTCTTACTTACAGTAATGTCTACTGCATACTATCTGTTTCCTCCCATTACCTGGATGTTTATTGTACTGTATTTATTGTGATCCTTGTGTTTGCACACGGGCAGCACGGTGGCTTAGTGGTTAGCATGTTTTCCTCTCAGCGCTAGGGATTCCCGGTTCGCAGTCCAAAAACATGGATCAAGTCAATTAAGTTCTCTAAATTGCCCAATATAGAGTGTGTATGCGTGCATGTCTGAGTGAGTGAGTGTGTGTCCAGTTATAGATTGGCACCCTGTCCTGGGTGTATCTGCCCAGCACCCGAAACTTTCTCCCCTGGATGGGCATGGGGAACCCCCGCGACCCTAATATAGGATAAAGTGGAAGATAATGGATGGATGGTGTTTGCACACGCACTTTAGTGGTCTCGTTCCACATATACTGTACAGTATTTTATATTGTTGGAATGAAATCCATCCATTATCTTCAGCTTTATCCTAAATTAGGTTCGCGGGGGTTCCCCATGCCCATCCAGGGGAGAAAGTTTTGGGTGCTGGGCAGATACACCCAGGACAGGGTGCCAATCTATAACTGGACACACACTCACTCACACAGACACACTCTATATGGGGCAATTTGGAGAACTCAATTGACCTTGATCCATGTTTTTGGACTGTGGACACGCAGACACGGGGAGAACATGCAAACTCCTGATAGTTCCTGTTTGTGTTTTTACACTTTATTTGACTGACAAGATGAGTAAAGCTCAAAAAGAACTAAAATGTTCCACTTTCATTTAGAGTGGGTGGGGGTGAATATTTTTTTACAATGTCAATCTCAAAATGCATTTGCTTTTATTAATGTTCATGTTCTGTTTGGGGGCAGCACGGTGGTTTAGTGGTTTAGCATGTTCTCCTCTCAGCACTGGGGAGTTCCCCAAATTGCCCCATGTAGAGTGTGTCTGTGTGAGTGATTGTGTGCCCAGTGATAGATTGGCGTCCTGTCCTTGGTGTATCTGCTCAGCGCCTGAAACATTCTCCCCTGGATTCTGTTTGGGGAATTGTGTGTTACAGTGATTGTTTTACATTGTGCTGTATACTGTGTGTTTAACTAAAATCAGGTTTTCTACATGCTATTTGCTGGAATGTGTTTAATAAAAGAGAAATTCTAACAGATTCGACAATACTAACATGATGTGTGTAAACAGGTTTTAATATAAAAGCCTAAAAAATAGAGATTGACCCCGGTAGATCTCGATGACCTGTCCAATGGAAAAGTAAATCTCGGGACAGAAAAGTGTGGGCACCCCTGACTTAAATAGTTGCATAAAACTATGGCATAAGGTAGTCTATCTATAACAACACATGATCACTATATAATACACAGCTGTGTGTGTGTGTGTTTAAACTAACTGACATACTGTCTTCTCTGAACAGGGGTTTCGGAACATCTGCCTCACCTCAGGTCCTTGGGTTTCGGTGTTATCATCTTGGAAGGAATTTTCAGACATAATGTCTCTTTGTACGACGGGATGCAGATTGACCAGCGATACGGCACTTTACCTCAGTTTCAGAAGCTTCTCACAGACAGCCATGCTGCAGGTATATTGTATACTGAAGATGCTGTTTAATACATCTGCAGTTCATATATGGGCCACTCGTAGGCTTGTGATTAAGGAACCAGTGTGTTAATATGTGTGTTTCACTGCACGCATGGGTTCAATGTGGAGGATACACTCCTCTGCCTGTAAGCACTGTAGGCATGTTAAATTGGCTAAATTATATAAAATTCGTAATTGCCCCTGTGTAGTGTATGTGTGAGGGTATGAGTGTGTGCCCAGCAATGGATTGGCACCCTGTCCTGGGTTTACCTGCATGAAATGAGACCCCTTGAGTGACCCTGGTCCCTAGTATATGACAAGCTTAATCCTGAACATAGAATGAGATGAGTTTGTAAATGAATTGGTAATATTTGATGGTGTTTTATTCATTTATTTGTTCATTTTTCAAGTATTTTTTGGTCGACTTGTACTAAAATTAATCAGCAATTTTACCTGAGAACCACTATGTGGCGACAATGTACCACATATTTCTAATAGTCTAGCGTTTTAAACGGTATCCTCTTAATATTTATTTTAAGCTATAATATTTGTGACATGTATTTAATAAATTAAAACATCGAAATAAAAAAAATGCAGGATATAAATTTAAGCCTATGTTTACAGGGAACATCCACAATCTGTGACCTATACTCATGCTTTTAATATGTAGATATATACATACATATACATTGCCACTATCTGTGTGTGTGTGTGTGTGTATGTATATATATATATATATATATATATATATATATATATATATATATATAAAAACAGAGCCAGCAAGCTCCTTTCTGTGTGGGGTTAGCATGTTCTCCCTCGCCTGTTTGAGTTTCCTCTGATGCAGCATCTTCAATCAATCAAACACGTGTTCTGGCTATCAATCAGAAGGTTGTGGGTTCAAATCCAAGGCCCACTATCGTTACCAATGTGGGTCCTTAAGCAAACCCCTTAATCCTCATTGCTGTATCAACCCTGTGTTCTGACCTTGTGTTGGGATTCTTGTAAGTCGCTTTGGATAAAAGCATCTACTAAATGACTAAATAAACACTTCATGAAACTTCATAATAAACTGTAAATTAATTGACTCTTAACTCTTAAATTTAAGATTAACCAATTAATATTTAAAACGGGCTGAATTGTCAGAGTTCCACTGTGAAACTCACAAAGTCCTGGGGATTTCAGGAGGATATGAGACCCTCCATGCCGACACTCCACACAGAAGAGCAGTGTCTGCACTCGGCACAACCCCGAATCAAAACTAGCACCCTCTCGATGTGAGGTTAAGGTGCTACCCAAAGAGCCACCCACTCTGAAATATTGTACCTTGAACCTACGATGAGCAGTCCATCAGTTTTTACAGGTCTGTGTTGACTTTTAACTCATGACTTCAACTTTGTCAAACTGGTTAAACCTTAAATTACAGTTCATCTGTGAAAAATAAATACCAGAGAAATCGACCTTATACATACAGTACCAGAAAACTTTGGCCACGCCCCCTTTTTGCTCCACTTATTGTCCATGTTCTCAGTTCCACTAACAGTAAAGATGGACTTTGTAGTTCTCCAATTCCAGACTGTAGTCCATCTGTGTGTGTTCTACAGTACATACTGTGTACTCTGTTCTAATGATCAGGACCTCAATAGTACAACCACAGAGCAGGGATTATTAGGTGTTAGTCCTATCCCAGCAGTGTCACTGACATGTTTAAATGAAACTCCAACAGTGTCACTGCAGAACTGACAATAAACAATCCACCACCCAAATTACACCTGACCAATAGAGAACAGAGAACCAACAGGGGACTAACAAAGTCCATCTATATGGTAAGTGGAGGAAATAGATGATGGAGCAAGAAGGGGGCGTGTCCTAACTTATGACTGATATTATATATAGTTCTACATATGAACATACCAACATTAATTAATTCATTCATTCATTATCTCCTGCTTTATCCTATATTAGGGTCGCGGTGGGGTTCCCCATGCCCATCCAGGGGAGAACGTCTCGGGCGCTGGCCAGATAGACCCAGGACAGGGCGCCAATCCATCGCTGGGCACACACTCACTCACACAGACACACTCTATAGGGGGCAATCCAAAATTAATTTAATTAAAAAATATATATATAATTTATTATAGATTTTTTACACAAATATTTTAGTCATTTAAAGAGGCATTTGTATTGTATTAATTAATTGTACTTTTAATTATTTTATTCTTACATTTTGTTTTATAATTTGTATTGATTTATTTATTTTTGGCTGTATGGTAATTAGGGTGGCACAGTGTCTTAGTGGTTAGCATGTTCACCTCTTGGCACTAGGGATTCCAAAAATATGGATCAAGTCAATTGAGTTCTCCAAATTGCCCCATATAGAGTGTGTGTGTCTGTGTGAGTGAGTGTGTGCCCAGCGATGAATTGGCGTCCTGTCCTGGGTGTATCTGCCCAGCGCCCAAAATGTTCTCCCCTGGACCCCCCCCCCCCATCCCGCGATCCTAATAGAGGATAAAGCGGAAGATAATGGATGGATGGATGGTATCTCATATCTCATATCTAAAATATAAACTAATAAGCGACCCTTTATCTCATTCAGGTATAAGGGTCATTCTAAACCTATGTGAGCTGGATGTATATGAAGGACCAGCGATCTCATTTAATGCGTCTGATACCGTACAGGTACATGTTCTCATCATTTAATCTGCGTCAGCACTTTATACTGTCTTTACACTATTGCTTCTTATATCTGATGTCTTTTTAAGAACTCTTTAAGACTCTTGCTTGAGCAACATGTGTCAGGATTTGAGATCTGCAATGATGATGCAGCTTTTTCTAAAGAGGTGAAGATGAGTATCATCCTGTTCTAAAGCATTGTAGCCTTTTATGTGTTAATGTTAATAATAATAATAATAATATAAGGGTTGTTACTTTCAGATACTGCAGAGATGGAGAGAGGTAGCTGATGGATTCAGCAGTGAGAAGAGTCAAAGGTTCTTTACACTTAAATTAAGGGCACTATTTTACAGTCTTTAGTGAGTTGTTCAAGTAATTTATTTCTATAGCACTTTTACGACTACGTTGTCACAAAGCAGCTTTACAGAATGAAAAGCCTTTAAACCCCCAAAGAGCAAGCCGAAGCGACGGTGGCAAGACAAAACTCCCTGTTATGTTGGTATTTTAAGGAAGAAACTTTGGGAGGACCAAGACTCAGTAGGGGACTCATCCTCCTTGAGCGACCGGGCAGCATCAGCAGAGTAGGATACTATTGTACAGATAGTTTGATGATCATGTGACCCATATTTACCAAATGGAAAAACTCTAATATCTGGAAAACTATATGTAAGTCCATTAAGGGCATCCTGCAGGACCGCCAGTCCAATTAATATCCAAGTTCCATCCCGTAATCATCGTAGTCGCAGTGCTTCGGCAAAGACACACAGCCAAGCCTGAGATCTACACCTTCATCTACAGGGAATTAATTAAACGTAAGATTAAATAAATGTGTTTTTAATTTACTTTCAAAGATTAATAATTAGGGCGGCATGGTGGCTTAGTGATTCGAATCCCCATCTGGGTGGAGTTTCCATGTCCTCCCCGTGTCTGCGTGGGTTTCCTCCGGGTTCTCCGGTTTCCTCCCACAGTCCAAAAACATGGATCAAGTCAATTGAGTTTTCCAAATTGCCCCATATAGAGTGTGTCTGTGTGAATGAGTGTGTGTCCAGTGATAGATTGCCCCCCTGTCCTGGGTGTATCTGCCCAGCGCTCAAAACGTTCTCCCCTGGATGGGCATGGGGAACCCCCCGCGACCCTAATAGAGGATAAAGCAGAAGATAATGGATGGATGGATTAATAATGATTCAGGATCATGAACAGTAACGGAAAGGCTATTCCAAAGTTGAGGAGCCTTGTGGGAGAACGCTCTTCCACCAGCAGCTTGTTTTAGGGTGTATCCGTGTCTTTTCTACGTTCTACTTTTTTTTTTTTGCAGGATTGTGCTGGTGAGAGAAACAAACAGTTCTTATCCAGGACACAGTTTATCCAATCAAGCTGTGAACAGTTCCCTGGTGAAGCTTTTATTGAAGTCTCTGCTTCCTCCATCCTCTCGTCCATTATCTCCTCCAGAAGTAGCTGAAGCTATTACATTCAGGTTAAAGACACTGCGAGATCAATGGCCCAGCTGGAGAGTAAGTTTCTTAAATATGACGAGATAAAGAGATAAAGATGATGCTGCTGTTTTTGCTAGCGGTCATTTTTAAGCGGTTTAAACATCAAACACACACTGATTGTGTTTTCTAGTTATATATTTACATATTCTTTGAATATTTGGCTATTTGAACATCGAAGTTATTTTTATAAGCACTTCAAATGAACACGACGGCATGTACACCTCGCAGTGCTGGGGATCCTGGTTTAAATCCCGACCAGGTGAGTTTGTATATTCTCCCCTTGTCTGTGTGGGTTTTCTCTGGGTTCTCGGGTTTCCTCCCACAGTCCAAAAACTTGGATTTAAGGTAAATTGACTGCTCTAAATTGCCCTTGTCTAAGTCACTCCAAAGTGTGTGTATGTGTGTCTATGTGAGTGTGTGCCCAGTGATAGATCGGGGTCCTGTCCTGGGTGTATCTGCCCCGCGCCCGAGACGTTCTCCCCTGGATGGACACGGGAACCTCCCCGCGATTCTAGTAAAGGATAAAGCGGAACATAATGAATGAATGAAAGACATACAGAGCTCTCAACACCATTAAACATCTTCAGGATTAACTATATATATATATATATATATCCATTATCTTCCGCTTTATCCTCTTTATCCAACTAGGGTTGCGGGGGGTTCCCCATGCCCATCTAGGGGAGAAGATTTGGGCGCTGGGCAGATACATCCAGGACAGGATGCCAATCTATCGCTGGGCACACACTTACACACACTCACTCACACAGACACTCTATATGGGGCAATTTGGAGAATTCAATTGACTTGATCCATGTTTTTGAACTGTGGGAGGAAACCGAAGAACCCGGAGGAAACCCACGCAGACACTGGGAGAACATGGAAACTCCACCCAGATGGGGATTGGAACCGGGAATCCCTAGCGCTGAGAGGAGAACATGCTAACCACTAAGTCACCATGCCGCCCTTTTTATTTATATATATATATATATATATATATATATATATATATACACACACACACACACATCATCTTATTACCCTCCATTTAATCCTCTACTAGGGTTGCAGGGGGGTTTCCCATTTTTTCCGGGCCTTGGGCGGATACACCTGGACCGGGTGCCAATCTATCGCTGGGCACACACTCACTTATACAGACACACACACTGTAGGGGGGCAATTGAAAATTTGAAAAATTGAATTTTGTGATGTACTGTTTTATCCTTTTCTTGAAAATACGCTCGACGTTTTTGTCTGTAAATGTTCGAGGTTGCATCTCACTCTCAACAGCGCGGCGTTATCGCGAACACAATTTCAAAAGAAAAAGCAGATTGTCATGCAATAAATAACACCGACGTGTGCTTCCAAATCCCCCTTAAACTTAACTGTGGCTTCCATCAACCCGCCCCGTACCGCCTCGTTCCGTAAGTCAACAAGTTGCACAACTCCGACAATGCTGCGTCAAATAGTTCTGTTCTTCATTATTAGAAACACATTTTTAACATGTTACACCGGTTCATTTAATTTAAAAACAAGCTGAGGAATCCGTTTAACATTTCTTCGGGACACGAATGTAGGTCTTTTCGAGGGTTTTAGTCGGGTTTTTGTATTAATACAGCTTTAATGTAGACGTCACGTCTTTGATTTGACCAAAAAGCACGTAATTCAGTTAATTTTATTAAACTTTGTAAGCCATCTCATATGTGACTCTCACTTTAGGCGTAAAAGAAACAGATTTTTTAACCTTTGCCCTGCTTTCTCATTTCTTTGTGCCTAAATTCAAGGATTCGAGGATTGTTATTGTCACATCAATTGAGTTCTCCAAATTGCCCCATCTAGAGTGTGTCTGTGCATGTGAGTGTGTATCCAGCGATAGATTGGCGCCCGGTCCTGGGTGTATCTGCCCAGCACCTGAAACATTCTCCCCTGGATGGGTATGGGGAACCCCCCCGCGACCCTAATAGAAGATAAAGCGGAAGATAATGGATGAAAATATAAGAAAGGTTCAGACAAAAGCAACTAAAATGAAATCAGTCCTATTGACCTCCGAACCCAGAAGCTCGCAACAGCAGTGCAGCTATACAATGGAATTCTATAGGGCGCCATCGCTGTCAATGTAAATCACATGGCTGTACCACTGACTGACCAATAATGTTATTAGAAGTAACATTGAAGGGCTTTGTACTTTAGAAAACAGTCCCCTATCGGTAATCAACTAATGTGGTCTGAATAAGCCTCCTATCTTGGATAGGAGTGAAACCTGCGATTCATTTTCCTTTAACGGTAATTAAATATTCCATTCCATCAATTTAATCAGATTCTTCTAACAAAATTACAAACCTGTCAGTGACATGTGGTTGCTGCGACGCGGTCGATTGGTCCATAAGATTTATCATTCTGTGGATGCCAGACGGGTTGCTTTAACAACCTTAGTTGAAAATTAAGTTGAAGTTTTAATCATAATCCATTTTAATGTGTTGTGTGTCGTAGGTGGGTGGTGCTGCACCATCTGAGCTGCGAAAAATCCTTCTGGTTCTGATGATGACCCTGCCTGGAACCCCCGTTATCAGCCAAGGTGATGAGATTAGCCAGATGACTGTAAGTTCTTTTATCTTCTTCATGCCATCAAAGCATTCTGTAACGTTAATGAGAAGCATCACGGCCCAAAACGACACCCTGCGCAAGGCTGCTCATCCCCATCTTACAGTCTAGTTCCCCTACAATGTTTAAATAGCAACACTGCGTGTGAATAAGATAAGATACCTTTTATTGTCATTGCACATGTTCAACGAAATTTTAGGTGCAATCTTAGGTGCAAACAACAGTGGAAACAAAAGAATTAAAAATTATATATATGTATGTATATATATATATATATATATATATATATATATATATATGGCGGCACGGTGGCTTAGTGATTAGCATGTTCTCCTCTCAGCACTAGGGATTCTCGGTTCAAATCCCCATCTGGGTGGAGTTTCCATGTTCTCCGTGGGTTTCCTCCCGGTTCTCCGGTTTCCTCCCACAGTCCAAAAACATGGATTAAGTCAATTGAATTATCCAAATTGCCCCATATAGAGTGTGTCTGTGTGAGTGAGTGTGTGTCCAGTGATAGATTGCCCCCCTGTCCTGGGTGCATCTGTCTGCCCACCGCCCGAAACGTTCTCCCATGGATGGGCATGGAGAACCCCCCCCCCCGCGACCCTAATAGAGTATAAAGCAGAAGATGATGAGTAAATATATATATATATATATATATATATATATTGTCTCCAGCTTTATCCTTTAGTAGGGTCGCGGTGGGGTTCCCCATGCCCATCCAGGGGAGAACGTTTTTGGTGGTGGGCAGACAGATACACCCAGGACAGGGGGGCAATCTATCACTGGACACACAGACACACTCTATATGGGGCAATTTGGAGAACTCAATTGAGTTGATCCATGTTTTTGGACTGTGGGAGGAAACCGGAGAACCAGGAGGAAACCCACGCGGACACAGGGAGGACATGGAAACTCCACCCATGGAGATGGGGATTCGAACCGGGAATCCCTAGCGCTGAGAGGAGAACATGCTAACCACTAAGCCACCGTGCCCCTAGTGGATTTATATATACTGTAAATATAGATGTATTTTAATCTGTGTGTTGTATTTAATTAAAACTTTGATTCCTTCTCAGAATTTCGATTCGAGGAGTTCAACAGCACTCTTCCAGTCTTTGAGTCGAGTGCGCTCCTCTGAAGACGGGCTTCTCTATGGCACCTACACCCCCCTCCCATTCAATACATCGTCCTCCAGCCTTGGATCTCCTCTGGCGTTTATGCGTTCATGGAGGTGTCTGCGGTTCCTGGTGGTGTTGAACCTCGGTGCAGAACCTCACTCAGTGGATACGGACTGGTTCTCAGATTTGCCCCAAGCTGGAATGCTGGTAACCAGCACAGGTTTGAATCGGTTTGGTTCTGTGACTCTTCAGTCTGTAAGACTTCAGCCGTATGAAGCCGTGGTCATTAAACTGCTCGATGCGGGTCATGATGTTTAGGAGGTTGATTTTTGGAGTTCAATGAAACGGGGTGATGCAAACTGTAAATCTATGTAGATATAAAGTTAAAGGTCAGTGTGTGTTCGTTGTTATTGTCCACTGTCCACCTGATGTCTCTGATTTTATGCGGCATCTGATAAATATGGGAATTATTATTATAATTATTATTATTATTATCATTATAAATGGTAGGGTGGCACGGTGGCTTAGTGGTTGGCATGTTCTCCTCTCAGCGCTATGAATACCCGGTTCGAATCCCAATCTGGGTGGAGTTTCCATGTTCTCCCCGTGTCTGCGTGGGTTTCCTCCGGGTTCTCCGGTTTCCTCCCACAGTCCAAAAACATGGATCAAGGTCAAATGAATTCTCCGAATTGCCCCATATAGAGTGTGTGAGTGAGTGTGTGCCCAGTGATAGATTGCCCCTCTGTCCTGGGTGTATCTGCCCACCGCCTAAAACGTTCTCCCCTGGATGGGCGTTGGAAACCCCCCACGACCCTAGTAGAGTATAAAGCGAAAGATAATAAATAGATCTCTGTTTTCCTCCCACAGTCCAAAAAAACATGGATCAAGGTCATTGTGTTGTCCAAATTGCCCCATATAGAGTGTGTCTGTGTGAGCGAGTGTGTTCCCAGCGATAGATTGGTGCCCTGTCCTGGGTGTATCTGCCCAGCACCCGGAACGTTCTCCCCTGAATGGGCATGGGGAACCCCCCCCAAATAGAGGATGAAGCGGAAGATAATATAATGGATGGATGAATAAGAGGGTTTAGTGGTTGGCATGTTCTCCTCAGCGCTAGGTATTCCCGGTTCGAATCCCAATCTGGGTGGAGTTTCCATGTTCTCCCAGTGTCGGCGTGGGTTTCCTCCGGGTTCTCCGGTTTTGTCCCACAGTCCAAAAACATGGATCAAGGTCAATTGAATTCTCCAAATTGCCCCATATAGAGTGTGTGTGTGAGTGAGTGTGTCCAGTGATAGATTGCCCGCCCCGCCCTGTCCTAGGTGTATCTACCCAGCGCCTGAAACGTTCTCTCCTGGGTGGGTATGGGGCACCCCCCACGACCCTAGTAGAGTATAAAGCGAAAGATAATGGATGGATGGATTATTAATGGTGTAGTTTAAATAGAACTGTTCTCCTACGTTTTTTTGCAAAACCCTTGGATGCGACTTCGTTATGGATTTGGTAAACATGCAGATCGTTAAAAATACATTTCGAGGTTGGAGCAACATCGAGACCTGAGGTGTAGCTTTCTCAATACTGACCTTTGAGACGCATTTACTGTCAATGTGAAAAAAATGTTAATACTGGGTTGAATTACAGCATTGTTTTAAGCACCCCCCCCACCCCCGTCTCATTGTTTCCACTGAACCTCCAAAAGAAACATTTTTTGAATTTTTACAATTACTCCTAAAAACAGACGTTTTTCCCTCTGGTGTTGCATGAACGAGGGCGGGACCTTAACAGAGCGCCTACGCCCGATGTTAAACGTAGCGGCATGTCGAAGGTAATTTGCAAATACCATACAAACATCCCGCTGTAAATGGATCCATCCAGGGACGAATATTTTGGGCGCTGGGCAGATACAACTGGGACATGGCACCAATCTATCCATCCATCCATTATCTTCTTCTTTATCCTCTATTAGGGTCGCGGGGGGGGTCCCCATGCCCATCCAGGGGAGAACGTTTCAGTCACTGGGCAGATACACCCAGGACAGAACACCAATCTATCACTGGGCACACACTCACTCACATGGACACAGATAAACACACTCTCTATAGGGCAATTTGGAGAACTAAATTGACCTCCATTCATCCATTGTCTTCTGCTTTATCCTCCATTAGGGTCGCGGGGGGGTTCCCCATGTCCATCCAGGGGAGAACGTTTCAGGCGCTGGGCAGATGCACCAATCCATCACTGGACACACACTCACTCACACAGACACACTGTATATGGGGCCATTTGGAGAACTCAATTGACTTGATCCATGTTTTTGGACTGTGGCAGGAAATCGGAGAACCCGGAGGAAACCCACGCAGACACGGGGAGAACATGAAAACTCCACCCAGATTGGGATTCAAATCTGCCTTGTTTGCATCGCGAGGTGAGCATCGTGACGCCCCCTGCGCAGGGGGTAAGATACATCCCCAGCATATCTGAAGCTGTGTTTACAGTTCTGACCAATAGAGCGATGCCACACACAAGTTTTAAACAAGGTCCATTCATGTCCGAGTCTCGGTTATTGATCAAATTGTGTGTGTGGGGGGGTGTAACTGATTAACAGGTAGAGTTTGGGTTACTATTTAAACCAGCTCCTGCGCTTTACAGAAACATTTCGTCCTTCACTCAGCTGTAAGCTGGAGAGATCGTTCCTCGATTTTAAACGGATGGTCAGTGACCTGCAGCTCTCAGCCCTCAGTCCTGTATTAAAATCTGAGATGAGTTGCTCAAACTGTTATTTTCCAAACTGAAAACATGACCACACTGTGTCTGTCTGATCTTAAAGCCGGAAGTTTCAGTTCCCAATATGATTCCAACTCATTTTGAGCAATATGAGCTCTACCAGTTTTGAGGAAGTTACCCAATCCATGTTTATAACATTATATAAACGCACATGGGTCACTAATCCCAGGATAATAAAGATTATGTACACATGGGGGCGGCACGGTGGCTTAGTGGCTTAGCATGTTCTCCTCTCAGCGCTAGGGATTCCCAGTTTGAATCCCCATCT
>JAFMOD010000632.1:0-82500 GCA_019802435.1 Corydoras maculifer
GCTGAATAATTTTGCACATCGCACTTTTCAGTTTTTTATTTGTAAAAAAATTGTTGATTCATGTATAACTTTCATTCCACTTCACAATTGTATACCACTTTGTGTTGGTCTTTCACATTAAATTCCAGTGAAATATATTTATGTTTGTGGTTGTAATGTGACAAAATATGGCAAAGTTCAAGGGGTATGAATACTTTTGCAACCCACTGTAGAGTGTGTCTGTGTGAGTGAGTGTGTGCCCAGCGATGGATTGGCACCCTGTCCTGGGTGTATCTGCCCAGCGCCCGAGACGTTCTCCCCTGGATGGACGTTGGAAACCGCCCCCTGACCCTAATAGAGGATAAAGTGGAAGACAATGGATGGATGGATGGAGACCTTCACCTTGTTTCGGAGCAGAAATAAAGAGACGGGCATCGAGTCCGATTCCCTCAGAGAGCAGGGCTGAACTCTCGCTTTAAATGGCATGAAGTCACATTCTAAAAGAATCTGATCTGATTCCCAATAAGGAAGAGAGACGTATCCATCCAGTTGTTACGACACAGACTTTAAGATTTTGTACAAACCCTCTGCCAATTTACTGCATGACTTAAAACTAATTACCAGCCAACTAACAGACAATAACAATGCCGTACCTTCTCCATTAATGTCTAACCTTCACACACTGAAAATGAGCTCATTAGCTCAGGATTACATCCCCTGTCTGCATTTAAACAGCAATTAAGAAAGAATTTGTGGTATGATTGCGGCACCAGGACTATCAAACTGTAGCGGAAATGCTTTTCTCAGACAGGAAGTGCACAGAGTCATGGGAAGTGAATCTGGTCTTTGAAGAATTTGATTGTGTTTGAAGGCGTCCCTCTAAAAAGGCCTCAATTACTTTTAAAACAACATGCTGGAAACGAGGACGCATGGCTTTGGCTGAGCACTGAAGAAAAGAGAGGAAACAAAAACGAGAAAATGACCGTTGTGTTGTCGTGAACTCAGAGTCCATCATTAGTGTGACATCATACATGTGGACGCAGGGTCTGAATCCCAATTCAACATTTATAATGTGGGTGAAATGTATATAGATGTTTTATAGAGCTTGTCCTTGTTGTTTTTTGGGATGGTTGGAGATGTTGGGGCCTATCCTTATAGTTGTTGTAGCTAAGTAATGAAAGTGTTGGGTATCAATCTGAAGGTTTTGGGTTCAAAGCCCAAGTCCATTGTGGCTCCTTGAGCAAAGCCCTTAAACCTCATTGCTTCAGTGGTTTGTATCCTTGTAAGCTGATTGGATAAAAGTGTCTGATGAATAGCCTTATGAAAGTCCTATCCTGAGACTTTTTTTTCATTAAAGGCATTATAAAACCTGTCCCAACCTCTGAGACAATACACTTAAACATGTTTCTAAGCGATTATAGTCGCAGTACTCATAAACAAAGGTTGCCATTACCATCACCTTACACACTTATCCTGATTATATGATTAAGATACTTACTAGTGTGTAAAACTGTAGTGTGATAAGCTACTTCACGGAGGTTTCAAACCCTGCTGATGATTTATAACGCCAATGCTGAACCCCCCGGCAAAGCGACAATGTGCTGGTCATCTGAAATGAGCATTCCAAAGTTTTGGAGGAGACATGATACCCTGCAATGTGCTAGTAATGTTTTAAGTTACATGTAGCATTCCACACGTCTCATACAACACGAGGACACACAGTACAGACAATGTGGCTAATATTTAACATTTAAATTATTTAATACATCAATCCAGTCCATTAATAAATCAGATTAAATGAGCAGACAGAGTCTATACTATTGCCAGATCTCAGATCAGTGTACATCACTGCTCAGGACATTTCTATAGTAAACTGTATAGTAAACAGCAGATGTGTTATATCACAATTAATATTATAATTTATTATATACTATATTGACAGCGCCCGAAACGTTCTCCCCTGGATGGGCATGGGGAACCCCCCGCGACCCTAATATAGGACAAAGCGGAAGATAATGAATGAATGAATGAATGAATGAATATACTATATTAACTTAATACACATCAATCATCAAAAGGCACATTATTTGAATCACAACGTGACTTGACTTGACGTGATGTCCCCTGAAATGCTGTTATCTGGGGCAAATGGTCTAATAGTGTTTATTTGTGTTGTCATGTCTCGGTGGCTTGTGGCCTCCCACTGAGAATAAGGCATGGACTTTGACCTCGTTTGCGCCATTTCTGCTCACAGCCTCAGTGGGAGGGGGCTGAGAGGCAGGTAATCAGAGCTACAAATGACAGTTTATGTGCAAGTCTGAGTGACAAATGGGTCTGCATCTGGAACTCAAATTTGTCACACAAAGTTAATAGTTATGCATCTATTAATGCGATTGGAAATAATAAATAGTAATAAAGCATAACTGCATTTCAGACATGATACAAATAATCATTTATTAATCACATACTGGTGATTATTCATTACAAGCCCCTAAGTGCTCAGTTTATTATTCTTTCACGGTCCAGACGATCCACGTCGAGCCGTGTTGTGAGGTGACGTCCTCCCCCTTAAAGCCTGGCTCCTCTGGATTTTATCGCGGACCCATGACTGACAGGGCCAACTGTGACCAAAACAATAGTTACAAAAGAGGTAAAAAAAAAGGAAAGAAGGCGCTCCAGGGGGAGAAAGGGAGGTGTAGAGAAAGTGACCGGGGGATAGGAGGTGAGCAGGCTGGTGTGAAGGCACAGCTGCATAAACCGAAGAGCAACGATGAGGAACTGAAAAAAATCACTGCGATTCATTAATCCACACCCTCCCATCTCACGGCAAAAAACTACAACAAATGACACCCATAAGGAAAACACAAGGCGGGAAGCCCAAATTCCTGACCACACCTAAAAATGTGGCCGAGGAACTCCAGCCTTCAATTAGCTGACCGCAGTCATGTGATATTTCCCACACACATACTTGTTCGGTCTGCTGCACTGCCCACTCGCTCTCTTAAATAAAGGCTGGTGAATGAGCTCTTTACTACCATGATGGTACAGCAGATAGTGCCGTCACTGTGAGACGGGCCTCGGGTTTTGGGATGGGTGGAAGCTGCCCTTTCTGTGTGAAGTTTGCTTGTCTCACTGTGTGTGGAGTGGATTTTCTCCCACAGACCAAACACATGCAAGCCGGATGATTTCACAGCCCGAGTGTGAATGGACGTGGATGAATTGGTGTAGGCGGCACGGTGGCTTAGTGGTTAGCATGTTCTCCTCTCAGCACTAGGGATTCCCGGTTCGAATCCCCATCTGGGTGGACTTTCCATGTTCTCCCTGTGTCCGCGTAGGTTTCCTCCGGGTTTTCCGGTTTCCTCCCACAGTCCAAAAACATGGATCAATTCAATTGAGTTCTCCAAATTTCCCCATGTAGAGTGTGTATGTGTGCGTGTCTGTGTGAGTGTGCGCCCAGCGATGGATTTGCGCCCTGTCCTGGGTGTATCTGCCCAGCGCCCGAGATGTTCTCCCCTGGATGGGCATGGGGAACCCCCCACGACCCTAATATAGGATAAAGCGTAAGATAATGAATGAATGAATGAATTGGTGTAGTTGCAGTGTATTGCTGTAGTTCAGGGTGTTTTCCAGACTTCCGCCCGTGAACCCTGGGATAGGTTTCATTCGGTCACACGTGGGGACACAATGCAGACCGGAGACAGGATTTATTAAGCACAGGAACAGGCTTTATTTATGGAATGCTGTAACTGTAGGAACTGAAATGGACACAGCGTCTCGCTCTCCACCGCCGTTGCCATGTTCCTGTCCCTACGAACTCTCTCCACCTGTCTGTCCTACCCCGTCTCATACTTTTAATTACTGTTCATTGGACTCAGTTCTGATCACGTCTTCTACATCACCCCTGAAACAGGGTTAAGGGCATTTCTAAAAAGCCCACACTGGAGACTGAAAAACGTGAACCTCCAAATACTGATCTTTAGACTAATGACACAAAACCCTAACCACAGAGCTAATAGATACATGAGGTCATTGTGCAGACGCTTTTATCCAAAGTGACTTATTATAGAGTATCTCAGCTTGATGGCTGGGGTCAGAGCTCAAGTTCAGGCATGATTAAGCACCCCTAAAACAATGGGGGTTAAGAGCCATGCTCAGGGGCCCACATTATTATTATTATGGTGGTTGTTGTTGAATTCAAATAAATGCTATGCATTTATTGAACACGTTTTCTGCTTTTGTAATAATTTAATACCATGTTTTAAATGGCCCTTCACTTGGATTGTGTTTCCGTCAACAACAAACTTAAAATCAACTTAAAATCCGAATTACAGTAATATTAATACCCCCCCCCCGTCAGACCCAGACTGCCACAGCAGGAGCAAAAAGCTTATTACTTTATATAATCTGTTAAACTATGCTGTTGCACTAAGTACTGAAACACACAAACAACCCAAATCCAACAAAAACAAAGCTAAATACTTAAAGACTGTACGAACGACGGCCAGAAAGGAGCTGCTACAGCAACAGATCTCAGCACATGAACTTTGTGTAGTCGGCATTCAGAGGAGTTAAACATTCCATCCGCACCACAGCAGCACACAGCTCGCATTATTAAAGCACAATGGGGCATTTGAGACACATCTCCATGCCTTATCGGCAAATGTGTGGTGCGTGACTTCGACTCTACACAGTAGACGGCATGTTTCCAATGCCGATGTGTGCAGACTGGAAATGTGGAGGAATCCCAAATCGGAGTCTCATCCCAGTGTAGTCGACATGAATCAGAAAACACAAATCAGTGACTGTGAAGAGCAAAGTGAACAGACCCACACTCATCAGGATGTCAACTGAGCCTTGTGTTCACACTTTCAAAGAATTGTGCATTTTACCACAGTACCACAGTACAGACCGAGTTACCCGAGATCCGAGAGGGGTATCTCCAGAGGTCGGGACACAAGAATGGGACTTAACAAAAGACCGGCAAGAGCGAACATGCAACACAACATCCAGGAAATCCAGACGACAACACTAAGGGAAACTGCTGGGCTTAACCTAGTATCAGACGGCTAAAGGACTTTTCATTCATTATTATCTTTCGCTTTATCTACTAGGGTCGTGGGGAGGGGGGGGGGGGCGTTCTCCATGCCCATCCAGGGGAGAACGTTTCAGGCGCTGGGCAGATACACCCAGAACAGGGTGCCAATGTATCACTGGGAACACCCTGACTCACACACAAACACACTCTATATGGGGCAATTTAAAGCATTCAAATCTCCTTGAATCCAAGGTTTTGGATGGCAAGCAGCATTATGATGTGTATTAAAGCATCAGGCTATAAAAGGGATCAACAACAAATCACAGTCACGCACTGCGCAAAAGCGCTGAGATATGCAAATGCAGCAGCCAAAGAGCTGTCTAAATAAACTATATTAACATGTTTAAAGCATTTATCCTTAACATTACATCCCATCATGGCGGCACGGTGCCTTAGTGGTTGGCATGTTCTCCTCTCAGCACTAGGGATTCCCGGTTCGAATCCCCATCTGGGTGGAGTTTCCATGTTCTCCCCGTGTCTGCGTGGGTTTCCTCACACAGTCCAAAAACATGGATCAAGTCAATTGAATTCTCAAAATTGCCCCATACAGAGTGTGTGTGTGTGAGTGAGTGTGTGTGTGCCCAGCGATGGATTGGCGCCCTGTCCTGGGTCTATCTGCCCAGCGCCCGAGACGTTCTCCCATGGATGGGCATGGGGAACCACACCGCGACCCTAATAGAGGATAAAGTGGAAGATAATGAATGAATGAATGAATGAATTACATCCCATCATTCTTTGTGGACCTTAGCCAGTAATCATTAAACTTATGTACAGTATTTGAGGACAATAGTGTTACGTTTTCCTGATGCGTTATATTTACAGGAAAGGCGCAACCAGCCAGACAGACGACCCGAAAACATAATGCCCCAGGCCATCATCATCATCATCATCATCATCATCATTATCCTCACAATGACCCTTTAGGCTTGATGGATTGTCCCCTGTCCTCACGTTCTGTCCATATCACTTTTTAAAGTTCTGCTGCTGCTGCAGTCTTTCCTGTTTCCTCAGCGTGGAGTCTGCTGTCTATGAGTTTCACGCCGTGCTGTTGATGTGACCGATAGCAGCAGCTTATTTGTAATTATAGGTAGCAGCTTGGTCCATAAGTAGCATAAAGGACACTGCTCTTCACGATGTGTCCTAACAATGCAGCTATACATGAACTACACCTCCTGCATGACACAAGCAGAAACAGTCTTCTTAACACCTTCGGATATTTACACCCAGAGGTTGGTTTAACAGATCACATGGTCACATGACCTTGTATTTTTAGCTGCAGTATTTTAGTTTTCCAATAGTTTCTTTTACGTGGATGAAACAGCTACATTCATTCATTATCTCCCACTTTATCCTCTATTAGGGTCGCGGTGTGGTTCCCCATGCCCATCCAGGGGAGAACGTCTCGGGCGCTGGGCAGATAGACCCAGGACAGGGCGCCAATCCATCGCTGGGCACACACTCACTCACACAGACACACTCTACAGGGGCAATTTTGAGAATAAATTGACTTGATCCATGTTTTTGGACTGTGGGAGGAAACCGGAGAACCCGGAGGAAACCCACGCAGACACAGGGAGAACATGGAAACTCCACCCAGATGGGGATTCGAAGCGGGAATCCCTAGCGCTGAGAGGAGAACATGTTAACCACTAAGCCACCGTGCCGCCCAGCTACAAACAATAGAGGCTTAAAAACAGAATGGGCAGGAGGAAAGACGAGGGATAAACACCGAGATAAAAAGATAAAAATGATGGAGAACAATGAGAGAACACAATGCAAACCCACATTAAATCTATAATCTTAACTTTGAGTGGGAGCAAACTATATGAGAAAGCCCGACGTGAGACATTTGGAGAGATATGGGCCAATTTTGACCTACAGCGGGGCAGAAGTCTCCTATTAACATACATATAATTTTGGGAGGTAAACCACATAAAGGCTGGCACTCAGAGATGCAGGCCCTAAATAAGGAAATACTGACCTTAAGGCCTCACACTGCAAGGTTGGGAGCCTATTTCAGTAAACTGGGGGAGCACATTCTTATCCAAGGCTCAAATTTGGATAAGTCTCCCTGTCGCAAAGCGGTTTAACATTCTTTATTTGGTGCTATATTACTACGTTACTCCTTCTATGAGAGAAGGGTGGTACGCACTATAATGCTGACATTGCAGACAGCTCTCTTGACTGGGTTCTCTGCAAGATCTGCCCATTTATTCTGCTGTTGTAATGTCAGAGCCTGAAGCTCTACTGCATTTCTAACTTTATTAGAACTAATGGGTTTTTTTAAACAGTGACAGTCCAAACAGGGTTCTAGATTGAGCATACTTATGCTCAATCTTGGATCATTGCAGATCAAGCTGAATTCTTTTCAGACATTCTCTGCATTCCACTTCCCTCAATCCATAAAATCACAGCGCTAATGATGTCATTACAATCGACCCGGACACGTCGAGTCTCTCCATCATAATCCACTTCTCATTATCTTTAACTTTGTATTTCCCCAAAGTGGTGCACAGCATGGGAGTTCAGGAACTGGGAGGAGGGGGAGGAGTGAGAATGTGGGGCCGACCTTTCTCATGCACAGCTGCACTCTCCAGGGGATTCAAACAGACGTCGGAGATGCTTCAGCACTCAGTCCACTGTAAACGCCTGTGTGTGTGTGTGTGTGAGTGTGTGAGTGTGTGAGTGTGTGTGTGTGTGTGAGTGTGTGAGTGTGTGTGTGAGTGTGTGAGTGTGTGTGTGTGTGTGTGAGTGTGTGAGTGTGTGGGGATGAAAAGAATGTGTGGGAGAGAAAGTGAACAAAACAAAATGAACAAGGTGACCACAAGCATGGACAGGTCACAGCTGTGTAGAGTCATCAGTACATATTCAGGACATCAGGACTATTCAGAACAAGTTCTCGTTTCTACACTGAGCATCATTAGCATGTTCATTTTAACAATAATAAGATTATAATGATTCTGGGAGGCACGGTGGCTTAGTGGTTAGCATGTTCTCCTCTCAGCGCTGGAAACCAGGTTCGAATCCCCATCTGGGTGAAGTTTCCATGTGGTTTTCCTCTTGTGCTCCAGTTTCCTTCCACAATCCAGACACATGGATTTATGGTGAATTAAATGGTCTAAATTGCCCCATATAGGGTGTGTTTGTGTGCGTGTGTGTCTGTGTGAGTGAATGTGCCCTGTCCTGGGTGTATCTGCCCTATATTGACACGCAACACTAATAGAGGATTAAGTGCAAGATAATTAATGACTGAAGGAATGAATATTGAATATCCATCCATTATCTTCCACTTTATCCTCTATTAGGGTCACGGGGTGGCTTCCCCATGCCCATCCAGGGGAGAACATTTGGGGCGCTGGGCAGATACACCCAGGACAGGACACCAATCTATCGCTGGGCACACATTCACACTCTATATGGGGCAATTTGGAGAACTCAATTGACCTTGATCCATGTTTGTGGACTGTGGGAAGAAACCGGAGAACCCGGAGGAAACCCACATGGACACGGGGAGAACATGGAAACTCCACCCAGATGTGGATTCAAACCAGGAATCCCTAGTGCAGAGAGGCGAACGTAACGCACAACAAACACGCAGTGAGCCTTTTACTCATTTCTTCAGCAATAAGATGCAGAGTCCAGCCTAAAAATATATGAAGCAGTGCTTTGGAAAATGGGTTTGGTCAGCAGAGCAAGTCTCTCAGGACTGCATCTAGACAAGCCGAGCGGAAAGAACTGGTGGAATCGGAGCAGAAACACAGCAAAGGAAAAGGAAAGCAGTGTGTTTTCCTCCAGCAACACCTGTACAGGCACAACACACATCATATTTAACTACACCCTAGTGACTGAGCAATGAGGATGACCCAGATTTCCCTGAAGTGTCACATCCTTGATGACGTAGGACTTGTCCTTGACAAGCCAGGCTTTAGGCATTTCAGTCCAGTATGAACTTTACAAACGCCGGTCCAATCCGCTGCACTGTTTTCTCCATTCCATTAAAGACACACAGTCTCAGGTGTGCAGTCTTTCAAAGGCAAAATAAACATGCTGCATTTCTGCAAAACCATTCACAAGCTGGAATGCTGCAGTCCTGCAGAGGCTTCAGAACCCCCCCCCCCCCACCACCTCCCCAGCGGTTATCGATTCCATTAAAGCTGTCAGATCTGATTCTAATGACAGAAGTGTGGCCAGCCTCGAATGACATGCTACATGAACACAGTCATAAAACCTACAGTGATTCATAATTTTTTACTACTTTCTCTCCTTGCGTGATAAATAAGAGGCAGAAATATCATCAGGTGATCTGATTTCTATTAAAGACCCCTTAAAGAAAGAAGAAGATCAGAGTTTTAACCTGATCTGAGCATACAGCATTTAACCACAGTCTGTTTTCAACTACAAAAAGAGGAAATCTGATTTAAGAGAACGTGAATTGCTAGCTTTGGGTTTCAGATTACACCTACAGAGGAATTTGTAAGTTTATATGGCTATTATTGAGGCCCCTGTGTAATCAGTACTGCAGGGCAGAGGAAGGTCTTGCTTGAAGTACAACAATATACTATATGCTGGATTACCCTCATGCAACGGCATACATAATATTCATAATTATACTGAGGGGGACTTTCAGAGTTTTTATACCATTGCAAGTGGAGTCACAAATCAGTTTGTTTTCTTCCAAAGTAAAGAATAATGGTACAATTAAAAGCAGAATCAAAAAGAAGAGCAAAGCCTGTAGGTAAAGCTAAAGCCACAACATTTTTAGTGAACTGGGCTCTGCAGCTCATCCGAAAGCGATCAATAACAGACCTTCAGGTGATTTGTCATGATGAAAGCAGCTCCTGCTACCAGCATTCAATCTGCTGGCACTGCAAACCATGCATGCAGTTGATTACTGTGCAGCTTTCTTAACCTACTGACTGTCTTGACTGTTTACTTGTAAGTGACTTAAGGGACAAAAGCACCTGCTAAATAATAAATGTAATTATATATATATATATATATATACACAATAGACAGACACTTTAAATGTGTGTGTATATTTTCCTATGGGATCAATAAGGCATCCATATATTCATTCATTTATTCATTATCTCCCGCTTATCCTCTATTAGGGTCGCGGTGGGGTTCCCCATGCCCATCCAGGGGAGAACGTTTCGGGCGCTGGGCAGATACACCCAGGACAGGGTGCCAATCCATCGCTGGGAACACACTCACTCACACAGACACACTCTACAGGGGCAATTTTTCAGAATTCAATTGACTTGATCCATGTTTTTGGACTGTGGGAGGAAACCGGAGAATCCGGAGGAAACCCACGCAGACACGGGGAGAACATGGAAACTCCACCCAGATGGGGATTCGAACCGGGAATCCCCAGCGCTGAGAGGCGAACGTGCTAACCACTAAGCCACCATGCCGCCCCATCCATATATTGTATATTGCAATTTCTTTAATATGTAAAGTGCATTACAAATAAAATGTAAATGTACACATGTACACACACACACACACACACACAATTACTATCTATTATTGTGTTGTGTGTACATCCACCCATTATCTTCCACTTTATCCTATATTAGGGTCGCGGGAGGGGGGGGGGTTCCCCATGCCCATCCAGGGGAGAACGTCTCGGGCGCTGGGCAGATAGACCCAGGACAGAGCGCCAATCTATCAATGGGCACACACTCACTAACACATTGTGTGTGTACAATAATTTTAAAAAATCATGTTTTAACTGCTTCAGTTTACACTGAGACCAAGTCATAAATAAAAACTGGAAAACTCCCTTTTTACCCTTTATCCACTTTATAAAAACCCTACTGTGCACATGTTACTCAACTGCAACACATTTATTTAGAAGAACCTGACTTACTCTGGTATCACAGCTACGCAGAGACATGTTTTTGACCTTCTTCACTCTCTCTGAATTGCAAATGAGAATTGGTTTGTTGCATTTTGGATCAGTTCCAACAAAGGACTCATGACCGTTTGTGTTTTACATACGTTTAATAACAAATAATAGATTTGAATGGACGGAAGTATCGCAACACAAACTTTAACAGATCTTATTAAGTTGGAAGTTAGTCCAGACCTTAGTACTGAGTCTGTAAACAGCTGATGAAGGCAAACAAAAAAGTTTGTATGTAGCAACCGTATGTAGTATTTGGACATTCTAATTATGTAATTTAAAGGATCTAATGACGTACAATAGAAAAAAAAACCTCCGCGTTTATTGTAAATTGACCATGAAAATGTTTGGCATGGTGGTTAGCATGTCCACCTCTCAGTGCTGGGGATCCAGGTTTGAATCCCGATCTGGGGCGAATTTCCATGTTACCCCTGTGTCTGCGTGGGTTTAATGCGGGTTATCCGGTTTGCTTCCACAGTCCAAAAATATGGATTCAAGGTGAATTGGATACTCCAAATTGCCTTTATAAAGAGTGTGTGTGTGTGTGTAGGGTGGTGCTCTGTCCCAGGTGTATTTGTCAAGTGGTTAGTGGTTAGCATGTTCTCCTCTCAGCACTAGGGATTCCCGGTTCGAATCCCAATCTGGGTGGAGTTTCCATGTTCTCCCTGTGTCCGCATGGCTTTCCTCCGGGTTCTCTGGTTTCCTCCCACAGTCCAAAAACATGGTTCAAGTCAATTGAAATTGCCAAATTGCCCCATATAGAGTGTGTTTGTGTGAGTGAGTGTGTGTGCCCTGTCCTGGCTGTATCTGCCCAGTGCCCAAAACGTTCTTCCCTGGATGGACAAGGGACCCCCCCCCTCCATGGATGAATGGATGTCTACCCTGTTCAGGGCACTGGTTTATCACACGCAGCATGAGCACTGTATTATCCGCTAAAGTAAATTAGGTGGTAGATTTGATGGAAACCCTTGCAGGGACAGAGTGAGGAACGCGGGACAGAACACAGAGACCCGACAGAACCCGAACTCATCACGATCCTCCCGCAGGTCTGTAACCTTCATCCCGCAGCAAACCGACGCTCGATTTCCTTCCTATGTCACACACTTTTACAACAGCGTTGTATCTGTGTGTTTGCTGAACAAATAAACAGTTAAAAGCGCGGAACTTACTCGCTGATTTTTTGTGTTATTCATGGCGTGTCGCTGAGCTTCGTTGCCGCGCGCGCGACCCGGCGCGAGCTGGAACCCGCAGTGAAGAACCGACAGCTGCACCGAACACACACCCCTGAGGTCAGCCGGGTTTAACCGCGCACTGCAGCCGCAGCTCGTCCCGCAGGCGGGTCTGCAGCTCATCTTCCACTGGAGAGCAGAACCGAACCTCGCACCACCAATCTGACCACGACCTGAGCTGCACGTGCCGTCTGCACCACCACATGACATTTAAAACGCAGCGTGGAAGCAGCTCACCACATCAACCAGACTCCATCTCTGAGACAGGTGTGTGTGTGGAGATAAACCAAGTCTCCTCATAAAGATGGAGATTAAATCGTACAGTATCTGAAAACATTATAATTAATAATTAATAATAAGAATTAATAATAATGCATTATAACAGCGCATTATAACCACATTCACTAGCTTTTTAAAGTATTTACAAAGCTTAACGGGCAGCATGAAAAACATGGATCAAGGTCAATTGAGTTCTCCTCTTAGCGCTGGGGAATCCCGATTCGAATCCCAATCTGGGTGGAGTTTCCATGTTCTCCCCGTGTCCGTGTGGGTTTCCTCCGGGTTTTACGGTTTCCTCCCACAGTCCAAAAACATGGATCCAGGTCAATTGAATTCTCCAAATTGCCCCATATAGAGTGTGTTTGTGTGAGTGAGTGTGTGAGTGATAATGCTTAACACTTTCCATAAGCCTCGGTTTAAAGTTTATTACCAAACTCATAAAGAATATTTGAGGATTCAAAGAGATTGTATAGTTATTTACACAGCATGTGGTTACATGAACGAAAATTTAAAAAAATCAAAATATTAGGTTGAAAAAATGAAATAAAAATCCCCATGCCCATCCAGGGAAGAACGTCTCGGGCGCTGGGCAGATAGACCCAGGACAGGGCGCCAATCCATCGCTGGGCACACACTCACTCACACAGACACACTCTAAACGGGGCAATTTTTTTCCGGAGGAAACCCACGCAGACACGGGGAGAACATGGAAACTCCACCCAGATGGGGATTCGAACCGGGAATCCCTAGCGCCGAGAGGCGAACGTGCTAAACCACTAAGCCACCGTGCCGCCAGAAATAAAAATAAAAATAAAATTAAATAAAAAATTAAATATTGCAGCGATAATAAATATGTCAACATAAAAATATAGTAGCAATAAGGAAATAAAAATAAAATATAAGATATAGCAGCCGTGCTATAAGTGATATAAGTGATATGCTATATGGCATCATGACACAATATGAAATAATGCATTATAAAAAGTAATATTTTAACTTGTAAAGTCCAGAGTCATAAAGCTTTATAACATTTGTGTTAAATCAGGACCTTTAAACAAATACCAGGGAGTGTTGTTCATTGTGAGTTCAGGCTTAGAAGACGTTGAAGCTGCCTTAAAAGTATGTACTAATGTAAAAAAAACCTATATTAATAAAAAATAATACAAACATCAGACTTCAAACAGAAAGGGTGTGTGTTCCATCGAACCCAGAACCTTCTTGCTGTGAGGCAGAAGTGTTGATCGCTGCACCACCATGCCGCTGCACTAGACAAGATAAGATCCATAATGCCATGGCTGAGTGAGAACACCTTCAGAAATGAACTAGAATGCAATCAAGACTAATCACCCAACATCAGTGGCTGACCTCATGTATGCTTTGCTGGAAGAAAGAGTAAAAACCCTTCATTTACCAACAACAGATAAAGTCCAGAAATTGAAGAAAATGTATGATTTGTCTATAACTCTAGGGGGCGGGTTAGCTCAGTGGTTAGGGCGTTGAGCTATCAATCTGAAGGTTGGGGGTTCAAATCCCAGGTCCACTGATGTTACAAGTGTGGGTCCTTGAGCAAAACCCTTAACCCTCATTGCTCCAGGGATGTTGTGATGAACCCTGTGCTCACCTTGTAAGTCGCTTTGGATAAAAGCGTCCAATAAATGACCAATTGTAAATTGTAACTCTCAGTAATAAATCATGATTTATTATACACAGCCACTGACATTCCTCTTTCAAACCTCCAGCAGCTGTGATGCTGACTGCCCTGAGCTGTTGATATCAATAAGCTTTCTGTTGCTCGTTTCTGATCACAGGTTCACTTATTCCTTTTTTTTGACCTGGAGTACATCTGGAGAATAGCAGCTGGCAGGGAGATGAGGCACTTGTGTCCGGTTTAAGATGTTTAGGATGAGCGTTGCCAAAAAGAACAGCAGGCACCATTCAGCCCGGAGGAAAACACAGAGCAGGCCAGCCACAGAGGGACACATCCCAAATGATAGTGTGTGATGGTGTAGGACAGGGTGGGTAATAGAGGGCATAAATCAATTAGAGCGATGGCAGAACCCAGGCGAAGTATCTGTGCGAAGTAGAGCTCGGAGGAGAACGAGGGGAGGAAACATGGACTAAGATTTCTTTATTTGTTATTATTAAAGAACATTTTTCTGAAATGATTCATATGATTAGAAGAAAGGGAATGTAGGTGATACAAGTGTTCTGCGTAGGTGTTTTTTATGAACGTGTGGGATGGAGAATGTGATAAGCAGTGATGAGAAATGTCATTTCATAATAAAATGATATAATAATGGAGGTGGAGTGAGAAGAAATACTTTGAGTAATTTACAACAGCCCACAAACACAACGTGAGAAGGTGAGATTGCAATAAAAATAAAAATTGGGAAATAACACTAAAATCTTAAGTTATGATAACTTTATGATAACTTTTCATAACACCATAATCTGCCTTCTAGAGTTTATTGCCATAAAAAAGGGGGCGTTAGTTCAATCACTAAAATAATCCATCCATCCATTATCTTCTGCTTCATCCAATATCAGGGTCGCGGGGGGGTTCCCCATGCCCATCCAGGGGAGAGCGTTTCGGCCGCTGGGCAGATACACCCAGGACAGGGCGCCAATCCATCGCTGGGCACACACTCACACACACAGACACGCACACACTCACACTCTATATGGGGCAATTTGGAGAACTCAATTGACTTGATCCATGTTTTTGGACTGTGGGAGGAAACCGAAGAACCTGGAGGAAACCCACACAGACACGGGGAGAACATGGAAACTCCACCCAAATAGGGATTTGAACCGGGAATCCCTATTGCTGAGAGGAGAACCTGCTAACCACTAAGCCACCGTGCCGCCACACTTAAATAATCTATTTTTGAATTTTATTTTTAAGGTTAAAAGTTCTAAAGAGTACTGCTTACTCCTGAGGTACTGAGCAGCAGCAGGATCGATAACTCTAAAGGCTGATGCAGCTCGATCCTGCAGAAGGAAGCATGTTTGTTGGAGACTATAAATCTAATGGAATCATTTAGAAGTGATGCAAGTCGCAGAGCACATCCATCTTGTGAGGCGTCGGAATACTAGAACACTCTGACCCCATGGTTCAGTTTAGGAGAGGTATGAGATATGAGCCTGGTTTTGGGTTTTGCAACAGCACCATGGATCATTTCTATTTCGGGAAATTTGTATCTGATAGTGTTATCTGGACTCCAAATAACACCGCATGGTGCAAATAGTTCCGAATAGAAAAAGACAGGATTAGGGAATCATTATTTATAAAGTGATTTATTCTACCAACAGAGCTTTACACACAGAGGAATGTGTCCTCCACATTTAACCCATCTGTGCAGTGACACACACACACACACACACACACACACACACACTGAGTGAAGTGAGCACTGGGGATGAAATAATTACAGATTCTGATAGAATGATTATTTTTTTTGCCTAAGAAATAATCACGATGGGGAGGTTCCCCATGTCCATCCAGGGGAGAACATCTCGGGCACTGGGCAGATACACCCAGAACAGGGCGCCACGATTAATTGCGAAAGCAATTAATTGTCCCATCTCTGGTAAGCACACATGCCCAGGGTGGTGGTCATCCCTGTATATGGCGACCGGGGAGCAATGGGTGTTGGGTGCCTTGCCCAAGAGCACTCTAGCCATAGTACTTGATGGAACCGGAAATCTAACTATGGACCTACTGGTCGCAAGGCTGGTTCCTTAACCACAAACCTACAATTACCCCAATTCCTCCTGACGTACGCTTGTCGTTACTGTGAGTATGATGTAAGAGACCTAGAGGACCCGACGACGAATGAAAATGAAAGCAATGGATGTTAATTAAAAGGTAATGAAAACAGTTGTAGAAGGTTTTGCTAATGATTGGAGTGCACCTTTTATAAGCTGGGGGCAAGACATGCAGCGGGAAGGGAGGGGGGGTTGACAGGAACATGATGTGGCAGCAGATCCATCAGCCAGCATTCACACAGAGTGCTGTAGTTTAAAGCATGATGTGTTAATAAAGCCCATTCCTGACCTCGATAAATCACCTGTAACATTTAGAATAACCACAGGGTCCCTCCATGAAGCTGCTAATAATTCTAAACTTTACCATGAATAGGGAGAATAAATTACACTCCACACACACACACAAAATTATATTAACACCAAAATGCCATGTTGGCAATATTATTTTATAGCAGATTTTGACAGGAGCCATTTATCAGTACAGCAGGGTAAAGTGTGGCCTGGAGAAAAACTGAGTTGTGTACCACCCCCTTAATCAAGAAGGACCTTAAATTGTACACATTCATATGAGCAGTGGCTGCAGAGGATTTAAGAAGAAGACCCAGTGGTGCCAGGTTCAGGACAGGGCCAGCAGGGTTTCGCTGTATCGACCGACTCCCTGAATTCAAGGTGGTGTTTGTCATAGGAAGCTGGCTGGCGCTAAAGAGTCGAGATGGTTCCTGTGCACAGGCTGTTCTTTCAGCCCTTGCTCGGACCACGCCAGTGCCCGGTCCAGGGGCACTGGAGGATAAGAAGGGGTGTGGGTGACTGAGTACAATGCATCTTTTCACCAAGAGCCCGTGCTTGACGCCCCTCCAAACACTCCGCCCCACAGACAGGGGGCAAGGAGTGCCAGGAGCCAGTGGAGCCAGCTTCAGTTACAAAGAACAGCAGTCACATTTATATCCAAGCAAACAAACAGGAAGAAACAAACTCCGGGGGAACGTTAAGAGATATTTCGCTTGGTCACTTGTACAGATAAACTGATCTGATCTTCATGTCTTTTTTTCCTCTCTGTAGAAAAGGTTAAATCTCATAAAAAATATATAACATTTAGTGATCAACTACACTGCAATGGCAAAAGTATGTGGTTATGTTAACCAAGTAAATGTTATATGTTTCATATACATGATCAGAGTGTCATCTCATTATCTTTCACTTAATCCTCTCCTAGGGTCGTGGTGGAGGGGTTTCCCGATACCCATCCAGGGAAGAACATCTCAGGCGTTGGGCAGATACAACCAGAAAAAACGTGCCAATTCGCTGGGCACACAAAATATAAAGGCAGTTTAGTTAGAGGCAATTTAGGAGCAGCCAATTCACCTTGAATTCATGTATGTGGACCGTGGGAGGAACTCCACCCGAACTCAAGCAGAACATGAATAAAGCATTCATTCATTCATTATCTTCCACGTTATCCTATATTAGGTTCGCGGGGGGAGTTTCCCATGCCTATCCGGGGGAGAACGTCTCGGGCGCTGGGCAGACACACCCAAGAGCGCCAATCAATCGTTGGGCATGGATAAGTCATTTTAGATACAATTTCATTTTTAATGTGACCTATTTGTGCAGTTCAATTGAGAAGCATGCCTAATTTTTTTTTATTTTGGGAGGGGGGGTTTAAAATCTTCTTTTGGCTGATTACATTGGCAGTCGTCACAGCGGGAGAATTTGCATATTTGATTTAGCACAGTTTTTAGGCCGGATGTCCTCCCTGATATCAGCACATTACATTACACTGTCATAGAGCAGACACTGCGAATGGCATTCCAGCTAAATCAACAAGACATGTGTGCTGCTGTTAAAGATGAATGGGGGGGTGAATGACCTGTGGCACATCCGACTGACCTTTAATCTTGAGTCTTAAGTCTTACAAACATACTGGGAGTTCGTTCCCCCTCGAGAACATGAATGTGTGTTGAATTAAAGATCAGCAATCCTGTTTAAACCACTGAATAAAATGCTCCTTTAACTGGAGACTTGTATTTAGATACTCATGTCCTCAAGTTTAGGTTCTGTGAACAATGTCTCTGTTTATGACATGACATACAATAACTGTTTTTGTTAACCCTAACCCTAACTGAGAGAAAAAAACAAAAAACAAAAACAAATCTACTTCCACATGACCTAAACATAGGTTTCCCCTGCGCACAATAGAACTAACCACTCTCTCCACTGATCACTGGTGTTGTTGCTCAAACCACGTAGAGATGGTGAGACAACTAGAGCTGCATTTTGGTGGAGTAAAGAGTAAATCAACCTTAACAGGTTTCCAAAAATTAAATGTAAATTAAAATAAGATGTCATAGTAATCAAGCAACAGTGTGGGGTTATATATAAATATAAGCAGATATTTCAGATTAGAATAATGTTGAGAGTAAAACATAAAATGCTGGGCTTTTTATTTGAGTTACATTTCTCAGAACCTCGCCCCTCTGCACAATAAGCAACACATGAATTCAGCAGCCTACACACTACAAATATGTACAGGGTGCTTTCTGGATGGATCTGGTTTAATTCTGGACATGACTGGAATGAATTCATTAGATCAGATTAAATTGGTCTGAATGAAAACAGTAGATACTGACGTTATTCATTCCTGCAGTTAACAAGTGAGCGATTCAAAGAGGAAGACTGACACCATTTAAGGCTAATGAAGGACAACAGGCATGTATGAAATCTATTTAGAAGGAGATCAAATGGGAAACTTTTCTACAACTCGTGAGTGATCCAGCATCAGCAATAAAAATCCAAAAGCCTAAGTCTAATTCAATTAGAACGGGAAACCAATCTGCATCGACCTCTGCGGTCAATTTTAACTGGGGTTACGGCAGATGAGGGTCACCGTCTGTGTGTGAGTGTGTGTGTATTACATGATGGGGACCAAAATTTACACATTTCTGTCTTTGTGAGGACCCGTGATTTCTCCTAATAATGTAAAATTTACCAAAAACACGAGAGTTTATGTAAAATCTCCAAAACTACAAGAAAACAATGTGTGTGTGCCTTACATAGTGGGAACAAAAACCCATTGACACATGGGATATATGTCCTTGTGAGGACCATCAGTTAAATAACTAGAAGTCTTTGTAAAACTTCCAGAATACCAGTGTAACTCCCTCAGATTTAAAGTCGACAGCACAAATATTCTTGCCAATACTGTTTAGGTTTATTCTTGAGTTTGCACCTTAACTTTGTACATAACCTTATACCCAACCGTAAGAACTGTAACATAAATCACATAAACAAATATATAATGAGCAATTTCCACATTATAAACTATTAATCTTAAGAATGATCCTTTGTTGATTAATTAAACCAATTAAAATATAAACTGCTCAAGTAGGCAGTTACAACCAGAAAACAAAGTGTGCGTGTGTGTGTGTGTGTGTGTGTGTGTGTGTATATGCATTACATGGGGGTCCAAATCTCATTTACACATTCACAACACAGGGATTTTCATCCTTGTGAGGACCAGAAGTTGCTCTTAAATAAATAGCTGGAAGTCTATGTAAAATCCCCAGAATGCAGGAAAACAAAATATGTGTGTGTGTGTGTGTGTAGACGGTGAGCTGGCCACCTGGTTGCTTGGTGTAGAAAACAGCCTGTAAAGTGTGATCTCAACAAGAGCAGTAAAAAAAAAGAGGTGGGAGAGCAATTTCGAAGCCGAAAGCCCAGTGGCTCAGACGACCCAAAGCACTTACCATGTTCCAGCTTTACCTCACACACAGAACAGCTGCAGCCAGAAAGAATGATTGTACTGCATACTGTGTGTTATAAACATGCTTTCAAACCATGTTTTTCTATTGGTAAAGCGTTCACACACATGTGTCTGCTGCATTTTCATTCTGGTCGGAGAAAAAGCTATTCTTTTGATTCTTTGTGAAACAGGACCATGTGATTGTTCTGCGTATATGAACAGGGAACAATTATCTATTTAAGCTCCCTTTGTGTGAAACTATCCACAAGTAAAGGCAAGAAAAAAACCTCTCCCCTCATACGGTCTTATCGTTGTAAATAAAGTCTACTACAGTTGCCCACTCATGATGTCATGTTTTACAGTGGCTCACCGCAAAAATCTGTGCTGATTTAATTTGTATTGTAATTTCGTGTCACTATTCTATCGATATGCAATGCGATGTGAGGAAAGATTGGAATGTGTATACATCATTGTGTTAAAAGGCATTGACGGTTCTGCTCATCTCAGGTATTTGGTGGGGCAGATGGGGTTGAGGTTAAGCCTCCGCCAAGGCCGCAGGGATAAAAGAGTTTATTTAGTTGTGGCTTAATGGTTAAAATAATATACTACAGAAAAGAAGGTTAATAATTTACGACCTATCTCTTTTAAACAGACCGCTTTGGGCCCTTAGACAAGGCTTTTAGGAATGAATTGTACAATTATGATGAATTTAGCAGGTTATTAAGGATAGAAGTGGTTACTAAATTTTGGATCTTATTTGCAGCACAGTGGCGCTGCGGCCACCTTACAACAGGAATGCCTCAGGTTTGATCGCTGGTTAGGTTGTGGAGTTTGTATCCTACACATGACTTAGTCAGATACTCTGCTTTCCTCCCACATTACAAATACCCATATATCCATCATAGATTCATGACAAATTCCAATTGCCCCTCAATTGATGAATTAGGGGATGAGATGATTACAGATTTTGATAAAAATAATCACGATTATTATGCAATAATATAAAGACAATATGGAATATTCAGAATTTATTAATTGTTTACACTTAATTGTTATGTGAAAATCAAAGTTTAAAAATATCTGTGTCTTTTAAAATACATATCCATATAGCTTAAAAAAACATTTTTCCTTTAAGGACAAAATCAACAGAATTTTGCTGCAAGTGTAACTTTATTTTTGTTCCGTGTCAGTTGCACCACTTTTTTTTATGAATTTCGTCATGACGATTTCAAATCACTCTTGTGAAAAATTAATTGTAACATATTTAATCACAATTCATTCATTCATTATCTCCCGCTTTATTCTCTATTAGGGTCGCGGTGGGGTTCCCCATGCCCATCCAGGGGAGAACATCTCGGGCACTGGGCAGATAGACCCAGGACAGGGCGCCAATCCATCGCTGGGCACACACTCACTCACACAGACACACTCTATATGGGGCAATTTGGAGAATTCAATTGACTTGATCCATGTTTTTGGACTGTGGGAGGAAACCGGAGAACCCGGAGGAAACCCACGCAGACACGGGGAGTACATGGAAACTCCACCCAGATGGGGTTTAATCACAATACATTGTTTAAATGATATATAATCTCCTCCCTAATATGTATTAAAGACTTGATAAACTACTTCATAACACCTTTTATCATGATCCTCGTTGGATCAGGATAATCTAAAGTGACATGTAGAGTCTCCAATGGCTGTTTGAATTAGTAGCACACCTGATATCTTACTAAAAATAATTAGCTAGGCTCTACAGCAGTCTTTCCTTTGATTTCTCATGATAGTGTGCAGCCTTCTTACACAGAGTTACACTTTCTTTAGCAACTTCACTACATTACACAGCAGCCACAGTGAAAAAGTCTCACACCTGATGACTCTCACGGGTTTTAAATAAGTGAACTTCGTTTAAAACGTTAGTAAAACTCGTGTTGGCTTGGATCGCAGATGTCAGGGGAGGCTGGCGGTGTTTACCTGCAGACTGAGGGCAATCTGTCGGATGTACAGCATGTTCAGATCCTCCAGAATGCGCAGCTTCTCCTCCATGTCCGTCACTATGGACATTATTCACTACACTGAAGAACACGGGCTTTGATCTCCTCCTCGACCTTCTCCTGCGTTTAAAGTTCATGAGTTGAATCGAAATCCACCTTTAATGGCGTTTAAATCGCCCGATCAGAAGGAGTGAGACATCCCTGTCCCCGTCTCCGTCCCCGTCTCCGTCTCCGTCTGTATCCACAGGACGCGCGATTAACACAACGGCGCTCGACGCAGAGTTTTGTCTTCGGTTCAAACCGCGTTTAATAAAAGTTTGGACGCGGAGCTGCTGAGTTTAATGACGGATGCAGTCGCTAAAGTCCCTCCTTGGAAAAAAAAAGAAAAAAAAAAAGTCCCCGAAAGACGCTCGTAGTTCGACATCACAGTGACGTCATCTGAAGTTTTCACACGCGCGCGATGTCACCCGCCGGACAAGACCGAAGAGGAGCCGAGTGAACACGAAGAGCCGAGTACACACACACACACACACACACACACACACACACACACACACACACACACACACTTTAAAACCAGTACACTTTTAAACAGCTCAGAAGACCGCCTCTCATTCACCACAGGACGCGCACACACACCAGTGCACTGTCGCCAAGCAGAACCAAGCACGCACACACACACACACACACACACACACACACACACACACACACACACACACACACACACACCCCCCCCCCCCCCCCCCCCCCCCCCCCCCCCCCCCCCCCCCCCCCCCCCCCCCCCCCCCCCCCCCCCCCCCCCCCCCCCCCCCCCCCCCCCCCCCCCCCCCGCTGAGAGCTACGGGGTCAATATAAACATTAATTTTTAATAAGAGGGCAAATGTGCAACCTCACATCAATATTCAAATCCCCATAATCCATTGAAGACAGGCATGATTCCGTCATGATCATGATGGCTGAAGTACACTACGAATGCACTATGCCAGATGTTCTCAGTGGCCTTCAGGGACTTCAGAGTTGGTTCATTTACATTTCAGCTTTAAATCCAGCTGAGCCACAAGCATCCACCAGGGAGTGTTTAAAACCGGACACATTAAAAAAATTACAAACAAACTGCAACAATTAAAAAAAAATAAACTAGTAAATGTGCAGCACAGTGGATTTGGGGTAAGCATACTCGTGGAGTTTTCGTATGCATGGGATTTCTCCAGGTTCTCTGGTTTTCTCCCACAGTCCCAAAACATGGCAGTCTTAAGGCTTGTGGTTAAGGAACCTGCCTTCTGCCAGTCCCAGTCCCACCAAGTACTATGGCTGAAGTGCTTTTGGGCAAATCATCTAACCCCATTTGGTCCGTGGGTGCCATATACAGACCTGCCCACTACTCCGGTTTGCCCCTATTTGGTGTGTGTGTGTGTGTCTTAGCTCAGTGGTAAGGGTGTTGCACTATTAATCTGAAGGTTGGGGGTTTAAATCCCAAGACCGAAGTTACCACTGAGGGCACTTAATGCTCTTTGCTCCAGGGATGCTGCATCATGGCTGCCCCTGTGTTCTGACCCCAACCATTAAGCTGGTACACTTATAAATTACTTTGAATATCTGCTTAAATGACCTCATTTTAATGAACACATCACATTTTAATCTTGATCTACAATAATTAAGATCCAATTAGATACAGAGTGATTAGAACCCTGAAGTACACACAATGAATTTAAACTCAGAGTTAAATCACAAACACAAAACCTAGAAACACTACGAGATTTATTATTCTCTAGGATGGAATGAACACTAACCAGGAGAGGAGAACCCCGGGAGAGTGGTATTCTCTATTTGTGAAAACAGACATGAGGTCTTGACTCTGTGTTCATCAGAGAAATATGATTGGCCATCTGGGACTGCAACTGAAAACACAGGCACAGCAGTTATAACTGAACAGCTTCAAATACCCCACAATCCAGAACTCAAATGATCCTGGTCCACACAGACGGGGGCCTGAGCCTGAGACAGAAACATGGTAGAACAGAACAAGCCTGGGTATTTAACAGCTCCAGTGCCACATCCAGCCCTTTACCTGCCCCTATACGACCCACAGGGGAACAATGGGAAGTAAATTCATATATCTATATTATATTTTAAAGACAAGCATAAAATCAGACATCCTATCCCACATAGGGCCAAAAAATTAGGCCCCTCACCATCAGTGACTATTTCCTGCCATGTTCAGTTTATTTAAATACATTAGAGCTTCTTAAGACGGTGCAACTGAGTCATTCACCGTCATCTGTATGAATCAGATGAGTCCTAAACTATTTGACTGGAAGTTACTAAATGTGAAGCGTTCTGCAGGATGATCCTTCAAACGGATCAGAAAGAACTCCAAGTGATCATTAACAATGCCTGAGAGGCCATTGTTAACGAACGGATGTAGCTTACCATACATAGAGGGGAAACATTTCCTTTCCCTAATCAGAGGGGTAGGGGGTCAGTGGTTGTTAGAAAAAGTCTGAGTTGCTTAGGTGGCAAGATAAAGGAATTTTTCAAGGGTGGGGTAAAAGGAAATGCCAGGCTGGAGGAATAACATAAGCATAACACTTCAGACTTGGCAGATATTTGAAGAAAGAAGTCTGGGGACGAAATAATACATCTTTTAATGTTTCTTATGTTGCTGAGAGTCTGACAACATGAGCAAAGGTCATATTCATGTTTCAAAGCTTATATATACACACACACATATATATATATATATATATATATATATATATATATATATATATATATATATATATATAAACATTATCTTCCGCCGTATCCTATATCAGGGTCGCGGGGGGGGGGGGGGGTGTTCCCTATGCCCATCCAGGGGAGAACATTTCGGGCGCTGGGCAGATAGACCCAGGACAGAGCGCCAATCTATCGCTGGGCACACACTCACGCACACATACACACTCTATATGGGGGAATTTGGAGAATTCAATTGACTTGATCCATGTTTTTGGACAATGGAAGAAACCCGGAGAACCCGGAGGAAACCCACGCGGACACAGGGAGAACATGGAAACTCCACCCAGATGGGGATTCAAACCAGGAATCCCTAGTGCTGAGAGGCGAACGTGCTAACCACTAAGCCACCATATATATATATATATATATATATATACACACACACACACACATACATATATATGTGTGTGTGTGTGTGTGTGTGTGTGTGTGTGTGTGTGTGTGTGTGTGTGTGATTATGTATGAACCGCCAGCGGTTATATTTGTTACTACATCTCAAAAATAACCTTCACAAGAAAGAAGTATAAATATAAATGCTTGTCTATTTTATTTTGAGCGCCTTCTTAAATTCCTTGCATGTTCTGTGTTTACTGAATCATTTAAATGTCGTAAGTAAATCATGTACATTCCCTCCTATAATCAAGAGGCTTCAGTTACATGAAATTGTTTTGTAAATGCCCAGTAAATGTCTGATAATTTGCCAAGTAAGCCGGCGCTGTAGGTTTGGTGATCATGGGACTCTTTTATTTCTTGTCGGTGATGGAAACAGATGGAGAACAGCCTCATCAAGGCCCCTAACCACTACAAAGGGAGTCTGCTGCCACATGGACTATGCTGAAAGCCGGTTCCAGCCACAAAGAGGGCTAAACAACACATGAGCATCAAAAGGACACTAAAGACAACATGCTAAGCAGTGTGGATTTAGGACTGAAAAAGCTGTCATCTGAGCAAATCAAACACCTGCTCATGATTTCACGACGTCAGCGTTCGAAGCTGCAGGCATGAGGATGAAACAAGTGTAGAACCTCTGCTGCTTTTGACTCAAAATTCATCAGTGTTGAGAGATGAAGAGACGGAAGAATGATTTATGGCCACCAGATGTCTGCTCCGACACTCACGGGGCAGTAAGGAGGAAAATGAATAAGCAACAAATAAAAGGTTCCCCTCCACCTGTATGAATGGTTCATCCAACTGATCTTACAAGAAGGTGGGGGGGGGGGTCAGATGCTTGGCAGATACATCCAGGACAGGGTGCCAATCCATTGCTGGGCACTCATTCACTCACACAGACACTATATAGGGTCAATTTACCTTCAATCCATGTTTTTGGACTGTGGGAGGAAACTGGAGAACCTGGAGGAAACCCACGTGGGTATAGGGAGAAGATGTAAAGTTCACCCGGATCGGGGTTTGAACCTGCATCCCCAGCTCTGAAAGGTGAACGTGCTAACCACTAAGCCACAGTTTAGTGTTTTAGCGTGATTTAGGAAATTTCAGTGTCTCTTTTGGGCATCATATGCAATAAACCCATCAGCACGTTACCTGCCTTTTCCTTCAGGAACCTTGTGCACTCTGACTTTGGTGTCTGCCATTTCAACGATGCCGCACAACCAATTACGCATAAATTAACATTTACACCATTTCAAGAAACGTCATAAAAAGTCCAAGAGCAAGCAGAAGGTTGACAATGAAGCAGAGGAAGAACTATCCCGATCCTCTGATGGCTCCACATTTCCTGAGCTGTTTTTTTTTTTTTTTTTTTTTTTTTTAACTTCTCCACACTGCTCTCTGTAAACTCTCCATCTCTGAATCAACTGGAGCCCATGTGACCTGACTTATAACCACTAGTACTAGCACGCACTGCTCTGAGTCATGACCGGCTGTTGATTTAGAGCAGTTTTACGGCCAGACTACTGCGGGATTCAAAAATACCAAAGCTTTTAGTACATATTACATCATAATGACAAATATCACCTGGAGCAAAAAGAAAGAAAGAAACGAGAAATGGATTTACAGTCTGGGATTGTTTTAAATAATCAGGTTAAGACTCAGCAACATTCTGTGGCAGTAAAATAAATTTAGCTGAGGGACCGAGCAAAGAATTAGCAAGTGTCTGATACAGTACTTTCTTCATAAAAGTAACATTAACAAATCAGCAGTCACTTCATCACTATAGCTGAAGTTATTCTGCCTTAATCATCATTACACAGCTGCTGTCTGGAGAAGACGATGAACGATTACAGATTAGGATTATGGCCAGGTGGCAATCTAGCGCTGGGCACACAATCACTAACACACACACACACTATATTGGCGCAATTTAGAGCAGCCTCATGGACTGTGGGAGCAAACTTAAGAAGCCGGAGAGAACCCTTGGAGAACAAGGAAACTCCAGTCAGACTGGGATTTGTATTTTTATTATGTTTAATTGGATTAATATACAGGTTTCTTATGGATATTATGCTTTACAATTGAATAATTGTGACCTTTTCAATCACGATTAATTAAAAAAAAGAAAAATCGTCTTATCCATACTGGTATCATGTTTATTATCCTCTATTAGGGTCGCGGTGGGGTTCCCCATGCACATCCAGGGGAGAACGTTTCGGGCGCTGGGCAGATAGACCCAGGACAGGGCGTCAATCCATTGCTAGGCACACACTCACTCATACAGACACTATATGGGGCAATTTGGAGAACTCAGTTGAATTGATCCATGTTTTTGGACTGTGGGAGGAAACCAGAGAACCCGGAGAACCCGGAGGAAACCCACGCGGACACGGGGAGAACATGGAAACTCCACCCAGATGGGGATTCGAACCGGGAATCCCTAGTGCTGAGAGACGGACGCGCTGACCACTAAGCCACCGTGCCGCCCGCTATCATGTTTATTTATGTCTTTATTTATAACAATGCCAGTTTTCCGAAGCATATAGGGGAGTCCAATGAATATTCGTTTCTTATTTCTCATAAAACTGAGATGAAAGAGAGCTGCATGTTTGTGCTGACCTACTTCGCAACTCGAGGGTTTTTTTCTCATTAGATCAGACAGAAGCGGATTCACTTTGCAGCTTTGAACTTTACATTCTGTCCTGATTTCATCTGAATGAGAAACTCATGTAGGTTCAGTCGCACTACAGATGTGCTGAATGCAGCTTCCAGTACCTCCCTCCAACTGTCTGCACACACTTTAACGGTGCGAGTGCGCCCTCTGGTGGATAGGTAATGTAACTCGCCTGCATCTGCTTTATGCATGCTGGCACACAAGGTGTGGCCCTTCCAGACATGCAGTAAAAACAACCATCAAAGCGGCTATGGAATTAACAAAACCACTCACTGTTCATAAAGAGAGCAAATTCAATGAAAACCCAGTCTGAAATACTTGCTGCTGTAATTGCAGGAAAATGTTGGTGTGAGCAGGAACTGAAACTTTAAGCTTTAACCCAACATTTAACTAAATGTTTAAAGGGTTAAATAGTTAAAATAGACACTCTGTAGACAGTCATGGTGCCCGGGTTTCGCAGGACATCACACCATCACTCACATCAAAAAATAAAATAAAATAAAAATACACTATATGGTGATAGGAGTAGTTAGCACATTCGCCTCTCAGCACTAGGGATTCCCGGTTCGAATCCCCATCTGGGTAGATCCTCCGGGTTCTCCGGTTTCCTCCCACAGTCCAAAAACATGGATCAAGTCAATTGAATTCTCCAAATTGCCCCATATAGAGTGTGTCTGTGTGAGTGAGTGTGTGCCCAGCGATGGATTGGCGCCCTGTCCTGGATCTGCCCAGCGCCCGAGACGTTCTCCCCTGGATGGGCATGGGGAACCCCACCGCGACCCTAATAGAGGATGAAGCGGGAGATAATGAATGAATGAATGAATATATGGTGATAAAAGGAAGAACGTCAGACACACACTTCCCTCCACACACTTCCCTCCTGTGTTATAATAAGAGAAAACCTTACTTATGCAAATGATTTCCAAGCTGCCAGAAAATTCTTGTGTTTACTGGCTTCTGGATTTGTCAGCAGGGAGATTTAATTAATAAATAGGCTTATAGGTGATTTAAACATGCAACGTTCTACAGAGGAACCACTGAGATCATCTAAAGCTGATGGATCTCTGCCAGAGTTTGGAGCTGCACCATTTTGCAAGTCCCTGCAGTAAACAGTAATGACAGCTGAGAGGATCATCGATGCCTCGCTCACCCCTCCATCACAGACATTACACCACACGCCACATCGAAAACTCCACCAGCACTGTGGCCATTCCCACACATGACTCACACACAGTCTCACCATCTGGAATAAAAATGTATCGTAGAACTCGGGTCCATTTACCCGGATGCCTCTTGTGCCACCCCACATCACAGTGCATGCATGTAAGCACATGTGAACTTTATGAATCATTAGGAGTCATCATTATGTTGCATCTTGGTTCCTGAAAAAACTGGGACCAAATTTTACCGTATTTACATTTAGTCATTTAGCAGACGCTTTTATCCAAAGCGACTTACAAATGAGAACATTACATTTCAGAAGTTATGGAGAAAACCAACTATACTGTAAATTCATCAAACCTGATTGTTATTTCCCCCTTTTTCAATTTTTTTTCTACATGTATTTGTTAAAGAGAAGCGTCTTCAGTAGTTTCTTAAATGTATACACTGTGTTTTGTTAAAATTACAATAATATTATTCATAAAGTATTGTGACTGCTGCTTCTGCATTGATCACAGTCCACTGAAGTTACCAGTGTGGGTCCTTGAGCAAGACCCTTAACCCTCATTGCTCCAGGGATGTTGTGATGAACCCTGTGCTCACCTTGTAAGTCGCTTTGGATAAAAGCGTCTGCTAAATGGCCCAATTTATTTTATTTATTTAATTTATCAACAATGAAAAAGCTGTCTTAAATTAAATTATGTGAATCACATTAAATGCCAAGCTGAATTTTTTTTCACCAAATATCAACACGGGTTAAATTTAGCAAGCTGTGTAGTAAGTGATTCCACATGAAAGCGTCTGGGTGGGAAATCTGAAAGCACTGTGGCTTGAGGACATATATATTTAAGTGTGACAAATCAAGGAGGAGCCATATGGATTTAGGTCATGTCCATTTTTAGCAACCAAAGCCAATCTGATGTGATGCCAAGAAAATAGCCAGAAGTCCAAACCCTTTAAGCAACGACTTAAAACCGTCTCTTTATCTTTTAACACATTAAGGTTGTTAGTGGGCAACGCCGGCAAAATGGCTACATAAGTTTATGCACTGACTGCACGTGAATCAGGAATTATGTTAAATAGTCCAATCTTAACTAACTGTATAAGGCAGTTTAGCGTTTTGGCTACGTTTTCCAGCCTAATTTCATGTTCAGTCCATGATTTTGAAAGTTTAGCCAGACATTAGTTACCTTTCAGCTCATTATCTACATCATTCCAGCAAATACTGCAGAATATAAGCAACTGAATTGAAGTGAGACTTAGTTAAACAATCGCAGAGTCTGTAATGATGGCTTTAAAATCCTTTACTTTGTTTTCAAAGACTGCAAGTGTTTATTAAAGCCTCACATATTTCCACCAAGTTTACAGTTTTCAAGACGTGAAGGTAAATACATGTTTCACTTTCTTTATTTATATTGCGCTGTTTACACTGTGTTTGTCTCAAAGCAGTTTCACAGTGTGTTGAGCTTGAACCCCTGAAGAACAAGCCAAAGCGACAAATTCTCTGGATTTTTTTTTTTTCTTTTACGAAAGACATGTACAAAGGAGGGCGTCACGGTGGCTTAGTGGTTAGCATGTTCTCCTCTCAGCACTAGGGATTCCCGGTTCGAATCCCCATCTGGGTGGAGTTTCCATGTTCTCTCAGTGTCCGCATGGGTTTCCTCCAGGTTTCCTCCCGGCGATAAAGTCAATTGAGTTCTCCAAATTGCCCCATGTAGAGTGTGTCTGTGTAAGTGAGTGAGTGTGTGCCCAGCGATAGATTGGCACCCTGTCCTGGGTGTATCTGACCAGCGCCCGAAACTTTCTCCCCTGGATGGGCATGGGGAACCCCCCCTGCGACCCTAATATAGGATAAAGCGGAAGATAATGGATGGATGGAGTATTATGAGGTGAATTATGAAAGTGGTCATGTTACATCAGAAACAAAAGATAAGCATGTCCCCTTCTGTATGAAACCCAGCTAATGAATCACATCCTGCTTCAGGCAGAGGCATGTCAGTGTAAATCAATCTCTACGGCTGAAGCCATCTTTGTTTTCAGAGACAGTTTCAGAGCCAGTTACCCAGAAGATGTAATGCGGTTAAGAACAGGGACGGTTAGTAAAATGGTTCTGTCTGCTGAAGCATGTTAGGTTATAATTTCCTTTTTCTTATGATTTTATTCAGACGTACTTTAATCTGTGTTTGTCTAAAGTCCTTTGTCTCAGTGTTTTTTTTGGAACATGATGGTAAAAATGCAGTGTCCTCAAAAATGCAAGGTTAAAAACCCAGGAATGAGTCAGTAATCCAGAGGAAGAGCACATGCCATCGAACAAAGAGCTGCTTCTTCTGTTCAGACCCAACACCGCAAGCGACAGATTGTCCAAAGAATCTGGACATTTTCAGATGCCATAATAAGAGTGCTGTGTAAAATGTATTACGTACTTATATTTTTAGATAAAACATTTTGTAAGCTGCACAATGTGTACCTGGGCCACTACACACTTACCGGACACACGTCACTTGGCACATTCTCGCTTTAGGGCTACGCGCCTCTGGACGTCTACATGCACGATTCATAGACATGGGTCCCTGTGCTTGCGAACATCTTTGCAGACAGGGGACCCACACGCTTTGGGGACACGTGCATGCTTAGGGACATGTGACCCTGAATGGGGGAAATGCTTTATAGACACGTACACACTTTAGAGACCTTGGGTCCCTCTGTGCATGCAGGCTTCAGGGACACGCTTCAGGGACATGTGCAGGTTTTAGGGACACTGGCCCCTGGACGTATGCCCATATGCTTTGGTGACGCACACACATTTTAGGCACATGATGTATTAGCCCCTATGTACCCCTGCACATGTCCCTGAAGTGTGCGGGCACTCAGGGGCCTGTGTCCTTAAAGCATACATCTGTAAAGCTTCAGCTTTAGGGACACTCACCCCTGGTGTGTGGACCTTTCAGGGATTCTTACTACTGACTGCATAGGGTGGGGGGTTTACCCATGCCCATCCAGGGGAGAACGTTTCGGGTGCTGGGCAGATACACCCAGGACAGGGCGCCAATCTATCGCTGGGCACACACTCACTCACACAGACACGCACGCATACACACTCTATATGGGGCAATTTGGAGAACTCAATTGACTTGATCCATGTTTTTGGACTGTGAGAGGAAACCAGAGAATCCGGAGGAAACCCACACAGACACGAGGAGAACATGGAAACTCCACCCAGATGGGGATTCGAACCAGGAATCCCTAGCGCTGAGAGGCGAACGTGTTAACCACTAAGCCACCGTGCCGCCGTTTTTAGATGTTAAACCAGATTAATAAATCATGACTTTTCTGTATCTGTTTTAACAGTCAGTGGGTTTATCTGAATATTTTTTCCAATAATATTATCAAAAGTGGTTCACATGGTCAATGCTTAACAACAAAACTGCTGTTAACAGCCCAAGGCAATGTCTAACAAGTGCACTGTTCAGTTAAGATAAGCACAGGCATGACAACTTAGAGGGGGACGGATGGACATGCAGATTCAGGTCGAATTGCCTCTCTGGTCATCTGATTAATGGATATTTGAACCTCCTTCTCAGAAAGAAGACACTAATATCAGTGTTAGCGGTATTTTTGGTGCAACAAGGTCAAAACTGTATATCGCAAGTTCAAGTTCAAGTTATTTATTTATATAGCGCTTTTTACAACAATACATTGTCACAAAGCAGCTTTACAGAATGAAAAGCCGTTAAACCCCCAAAGAGCAAGCCGAAGCGACAGTGGCAAGAAAAAACTCCCTTTTATGTTGTTATTCAAGGAAGAAACCTTGGGAGGACCAAGACTCAGTGGGGGACTCATCCTCCTTGAGCGGCCAGGCAGCAACAACAATGTAGGACAGCCATGTAGAGATAAACAAAAGTATAATAAACTTATACTCAAAATACTTGTATACAGCGCTTCAGGACCTGGTGATTTGCTCCTCTCTGAATACCTTCCGTAACTCGTAGTCTACTAACATTCAGATACAACCATTTTCCAGCATGTTCTCTTTCAGACATGGAGCTCCCAACAAAACATATAGACACAGCCTTAACTAACTGGTATAAGGCAGCTGTGTGAATCAGGAATTATGTTAAATAGTACAATCTTAACTACATTTACATTTAGTCATTTAGCAGATGCTTTTATCCAAAGCGACTTACAAATGAGAACATTACAAGTCAGAAGTTATGGAGAAAACCAACTATACTGTAAATTCATCAAACCTGACCAAATCTGATGCTGCGCCACCCCCCCCCCCCTTTTCTTTTTTTTTTTTTTTCTCTACAACAGGTATTTGTTAAAGAGATGCGTCTTCAGTAGTTTCTTAAAACTGCTTAGTGATTATAAGGCAGATGTGTAAATCAGGAATTATGGTAAATAGTACAAAGAAAAAAACACCCAGCAACTTTCTTTCTTCAGCATCTACCAAAAGTCCCTGAACCTCATTGTCTCTCCATTCAGATATTTTAATTATTGCCCTTTTACCTTCATATGGCTGCAGTTTGCAAGAAAACGTTTTGCACAATTGATATGGATGTTTTATATGCACATATGGCTCCTGGGGTTCTGGTCTGGATAGGTTTAGGAATGCAGTGTGCGTATGAAAGGGGTTCTAGTTACATTGTTCAGACCGGGCCTTATCTAAGCATATATTTGAGATAATAATAGGTTTTTAACTTTGAGCTGAAAGAGAAAGACGGACGCATCTCAGACACTGAGAGGAAACTAAACTTCTCTTTATTTTTGCCTGATTAGGACTTTATAATCAGGCTGTGGCTAAGTTTAGGTTTAAGAATATAAATATATACAGTATCAGTCAAAAGTTTGGACATACTCCCCTTTTAACTCCACTTATTGTCCATGTTCTCAGTTCCACTTCCTGTAAAGACTGACTTTGTAGTTCTACAATTCCAGACTGTAGTCCAATTGTTTATGTTCTACAGTACATACTGTGTACGTCCCCTTTACTCTGTTCTTATGGTCAGGACCCCAGTAGTACCCCCCACAGAGCAGGGGTTATTTGGTTGGTGCATTAGTCCTACACCTCAGCAGTGTCACTGAGGTGTTTAAATGAACTACAGCAGCACTGCTACACTAAAACTCCCTCACCACATCAGTGTCACTGCAGAACTGACAATAAACAATCCACCACCCAAATGATACCCGTTCTGTGATGATCCTGACCAACAGAGAACAGAGAACCAACAGAGGACTAGCAACAACAAAGAACACAGTTGGACTACAGTCTGTAAATGTAAAACTACAAACTTCATCAATATGGTAAGTGGAGGAAATACACAATGCAGCAAGAAGGGGGCGTGTCCAAACTTTGAACTGATGCTGTAAATTAAAAAAAGCATTAAGGGATTATAATTCATTTATTCATTATCTCCCGCTTTATCCTCTATTAGGGTCGCGGTGGGGTTCCCCATGTCCATCCAGGGGAGAACGTCTCGGGCGCTGGGCAGATACATCCAGGACAGGGCGCCAATCCATCGCTGGGCACACACTCACTCACACACACACTCTATATGGGGCAATTTAGAGAATTCAATTGACCTTGATCCATGTTTTTGGACTGTGGGAGGAAACCGGAGAACCCGGAGGAAACCCACGCAGACAGGGGGAGAACATGGAAACTCCACCCAGATTGGGTTTCGAACCGGGAATCCCTAGTGCTGAGAGGCGAATGTGCTAACCACTAAGCCACCGTGCCGCCCGGGATTATAATTAAGTGTCAAAACATTTCCAATGTCATTTATTGTTTTAGTATAGTGCTATTGAGGGAGGTGGTACAGTTATGGAACTGAGCTCAGAAACAAACTACTGGCATCATCTTTCATTTTTTAATAGAATGCACACTGATGTAAACAATTACAGGAAGCTAAACACAAATCCATTACCCAGAGATGTTTTGGACTCCTGGTTAAAACCTTCACACCCTTCCTCCTTTTTAAAAAGGACGTCTGTGTTAATCAGCTGCTTCGTGGACGAGCACTGCCTTGAATATTAAGGACGGCTGTAATAGGGGTTTCTTTGGCCTCAGTGGGTAGACGATTAGCCTCCACTGAGGTTTTGGAATGCAGGGACATTCTACCAGGGCCCTCCTTTTTAAAATCCCACTGTTTTGCACTCCAAACCTTAAGTATGTACTTGTGATTGGGCTTCAGCTTTACAAGGCTGCTTATTGTTACACAGGATGTTGTGTTGTTTAGCTGAAATTATGTACATTAATCTGCCTCTCTGCGGCACGGTGGCTTAGTGGTTAGCACGTTCGCCTCTCAGCGCTGGGGATTCCCGGTTCGAATCCCCATCTGGGTGGAGTTTCCATGTTCTCCCCGTGTCTGCGTGGGTTTCCTCCGGGTTCTCCGGTTTCCTCCCACAGTCCAAAAACATGGATCAAGTTAATTGAATTCTCAAAATTGCCCCCTATAGAGTGTGTCTGTGTGAGTGAGTGTGTGCCCAGCGATGGATTGGCGCCCTCCCCCCCCCCCCCCCCCCCCCCCCCCCCCCCCCCCCCCCCCCCCCCCCCCCCCCCCCCCCCCCCCCCCCCCCCCCCCCCCCCCCCCCCCCCCCCCCCCCCCAAGAAAAAAAAAGATAATGAATGAATGAATCTGCCTCTCTGACATTGCATGAGGTTTATGCCCCATGGGTTGAACTTCTGTTCACCTAAGGTATAAAAGCTCTACTAATAAACAAACATGTTGTATTGCCTTTAATGGTAACAACACCACATGTTCCAAATCCAAAGCTTGAGACACAGAGGGAGGGACACTATTTAACTTCTCAACAGAACTTCGGTAAACACGCCAGAGACAGTTTAAAGAAATGTGGGAAAGTATTTAAAAAACACTTCCTGTTAAATCCATCATAGTAAGCAGATGGGGCGGCACCGTGGCTTAGTGGTTAGCACGTTCACATCTCAGCGCTAGGGATTCCTGGTTTGAATCCCCATCTGGGTGGAGTTTCCACGTTCTCCCCGTGTCTGCGTGGGTTTCCTCCGGGTTCTCCGGTTTCCTCCCACAGTCCAAAAACATGGATCAAGTCAATTGAGTTCTCCAAATTGCCCCATATAGAGTGTGTGTGTGTGTCTGTGTGTGTGAGTGTGTGCCCAGCGATAGATTGGTGTCCTGTCCTGGGTGTATCTGCCCAGCGCCCGAAACTTTCTCCCCTGGATGGGCATGGGAAACCCCCCTGCGACCCTAATAGAGGATGAAGCGGAAAATAATGAATGAATGAATGAATGAATGAGTAAACAGATCTACTGTAGCGGTGCAAACAAGCAAACACATCTGCAGACGGCCCACGTGAATGCGTTTCAGCAGTGTGTGTACATGAGTATTACATTTCAAAGGATATTTACTGGCAGTCATCAATCGCTGACCGTCATTTCAGTAAATGCAGGATTCGCTGCTTACACCTATTCATGTGGTCGAATCTGGTGGATTGTCAAATAAAGAGAAGGCACTGTAGGAGCGTGTGGGCAGATGGGTGGGTCTAATGCACTTCAGCCTCCATAACATCCAACCACTTCCTTTAGAATAATCCAGCAAAGTCCTCGAGCGAGCAGCCAGTGTGGTTTCGTGGCTCACATACTAAACGAAAAACACCCCCTCAACATTTGCTCAATAAAAATAGCTGAAAGTGGATTCAGTCATCTTGAGGCTCGCTATCACAACATGGTTCTGCTGAAGAACTCGGACCTGAAGAATTCAGAAAAACAAAATTCATCATCTCTACCTTATGATTACGGGCTACGATATTTTCAGATGCAAGAAATGAAAAAGCATGACAAGTTGGAACTGAGTTAGAGGAACAGCATGGACTTTCAAAAGCAGCTAGATACATCTGAGAAAAAGAAGAATTCAGCACAGCAGGCTGATTAACCAGGATCTGTGGATGGAGGTTGGCATGAGAGCTATTAATATGGTTTGACAGAGGGCCATGAAAAGACACACGGACATGAGAATGATCCTAAAGCAGCAAATAAGAAACTCTATTTAAAGTAGAAGTTTTATAAAAAGTTATATCACGGTCAACGGCTCAGATTGTGAACAGAAATGCTGTGCATTGTTTCACTTGGATCCCCACTGAACTGACGTCCTAAAATCTGAACTCTTTAATTACAGGTCCTGATATGTGAAATGCTGGAAAATCTGTCCCCATCATCAGTAGTAAAAACATGGGTTGAGAAGTCATGAAAGAAGCATTTAGAGCCTAAATAAAAATTCTAAAAAAATCACGATGTAAAAGTTTAAATATTTAAATAAAAGTACACAATTATTAGAAGTAAAATGTAGTTAACATCAAGTGCAACATCAAGGTGAACAGCATGGTACCAGTTTATCATCTAAAAGTGCATCTAAATTGGACTTCTTCATATACAGTGTTATATATTCAGCATTACATTATGAGACGGGCACCACCAACTACAGTATACCTCAAAGTGAAGAACCAGCAGGTTACCCAGCCGTGAGGGATCTTTTAATATCACAGACAGATGTATTAAATCATAACATGGCTGTTAACCTTACTCGCCATGGGGCATGGGCCGTACACTCCCTTTTGTTTTGCAAAGGTCTATAGAGCAAAGTTGATCAGACTGCAGCAGTATGACATCAGAATTAAATCTGAAACTTATGTAGTGTAACATGAGTGTGCTTAGAAACCAGTGTAAGGTATTTTTGCTTTAAACACTCTCCACAGTGACGGTATGCAGCAGTAGGGGGTAGGTAAGCTAATTAAAGGGGATCCAACACCTGCTTGATGTCGTGCAGAATCAAAAAAGCAAAGGTTTGAACAACAATAAAATGGCTGAGGCTGGCAGCAGATACAGTGTTATTTGGAAATCTTAAGATTTTGAAAGTGTGTTAAAGGTTTGGTCTCTAACTCACTACAGACTTTTGTATTAGTTCTCAGTGAGAGGTCAGCAGCACGACACTGCAGCATTTACCAAAGCAATCTGAGCCTGGTCCACAAAACCTGGCATTGTGAACTTCAATTAGGCCAGAGCCCCGGCTTTGCTCACGGAGAGTAAAACGATCCCTTTCTAAAGACCTTCCAGGCTCCTGTCTGACAGAAATGTCACCGAAAAACAAGGTAACGGCAGGCATGGAAAACCTGACAGACTGCGATCTCAGCTGGGAACTGGGGGTTTGAGCTTAGTTAAATAAACACATGAATATTAAATGAGTGGTGAGATTGGAAATAGGGACTCAGCTTTGGGATATAATAGAGATAAGCAACTGCCAGCTAACATACATGATATCATTCATTCATTCATTATCTTCCGCTATATCCTATATATTAGGGTCGCGGTGGGGTTCCCCATGCCCATCCAGGGAAGAACGTCTCGGGCGCTGGGCAGATAGACCCAGGACAGGGCGCCAATCCATCGCTGGGCACACACTTACTAACTCAAACACACTCTATATGGGGCAATTTTGCAGAACTTAATTAACTTGATCCATGTTTTTGGACTGTGGGAGGAAACCGGAGAACCCTTAGAAAACCAACGCGGACACGGGGAGAACATGAAAACTCCACCCAGATGGGGATTCGAACCGGGAATCCCTAGCGCTGAGAGGCGAACATGCTAACCACTATGCCACCATGCCACCCGACTTCTTGACCTGCATCCCGAAATCCCAGCACATCGCAATCTCACTTGGGTGGTAAATGTCTAAATGCGCCGTATTCTATTTACAATCTGAGCCTCTTTTCTGACTCTCAGCGTGTTAAACTCTGCCATTCCACAACGCAACCTGCCAAAAATAGAAACCTGCAACGGCCCAGAAAACTTTCCACAATCCCCTAAAGAAGTCTGCATAAAAATAATCACCGTTTCACACGAGTCCGCTTATTTATTTCCATTGCAACGGTTTTCAGAGTAAAGTTTAAAAAAAAAACTCAATGGACACTGCGTACAGCAATAAATATTCATTCATCTGAAAGTAAAAACTGTACTAAAGTCTTTAAAACATGTTTTTCATTCTCATGGTGAATACATCTGAACTGTGTAAACATTTCAGAAGCTAAATCACTGTTGAGCTGTGCAGGGCAGAGCTGTGTCCTGGCTCCCTCACTGTTGTGTCATACTATTTAAACACCTAGTACACGACATGAAATCATCAGCTTATGCCCCATTATGTCAGGATGCCCCAAGGTATGATGTTAAAGCCTGGCATTAAAATAAACCAATACACTAATAAATCTCTAAAAAGTAAAGTAGTTTAAGGGTGTGGTAGGTCGGTGGTTAAGTTGTTAGATTCATCTATTCATCCATTATCTCCCGCTTTATCCTCTATTAGGGTCGCAGGGGGGTTCCTCAGCCCATCCAGGGGAGAACGTTTTGGGCGCTGGGCAGATACACTCAGGACAGGGCGCCAATCTATCGCGGGGCACACACTCACTCACACAGACACCCCCCCCCCTGCGACCCTAATAGAGGATAAAGCAGAAGATAATGGATTAATGAATGAATTTAACATAGCAAGGTGTGTGACCGGTGGCTTAGTGGTTAGCATGTTCTCCTCTTAGCACTAGGGATTTCCAGTTCAAATCCCCATCTGGGTGGAGTGTCTATGTTCTCCCCGTGTCCGCGTGGGTTTCCTCCGGGTTCTCCGGTTTCCTCCCACAGTCCAAAAACATGGATCAAGTCAATTGAGCTCCCCAAATTGCCCCATATAGAGTGTGTATGTGTCTGTGTGTGTGAGTGAGTGTCAGGTGATAGACTGGTGTCCTGTCCTGGGTGTATCTGCCCAGCGCCTGAAACGTTCTCCCCTGGATGGGCATGGGGAACCCCCCCGGGAACCCCCCCCCCCCACCCCCAGCGACCCTAATAGAGAATAAAGTAAAACAGCACAGTGACACGAACCCTGAGCAGGTTAAACTTTACGTGTTTGACGCAGGTCGCTTGTTATTTGAACTAAAGGAATGAGGGATGTTTGCAGGGGTTCGAGGCCGGGGTACCTGCGGGGTGTCCATGAAGACGCTCTGTCTGAACTTCCCTCTGCGCAGCTCCATCTCCAGCGCCGAGCCGCGCGCCACCGTCACCCGCGCTCTCTGATTCCGGCAGAACATTCCGCGGCTCTTCGGTGCGACGCGCGGATCTCCAGACGAACTCAAGCAGAGCGTCACGCTGTATTTACTTCTGCTGCCTCCTGTTCGCATAAACACACAACTAACAAAGCGTTTAAAGTCGCCGGCATCAAACGCGCCGCTCCACAGTCCACTCAGCACCGAAGAGCTCTGAACATGTTCCCTGAACCGAGGAGGCGGAACAGCGACCCCTGATGGACAACTAATATAACGTTTAGTGTTTAGGTCGCTTAAATCTCTTCATGTGTGATGTTAAGCCTTGAATTAAAATAAACCAACGATACCGTGATACATCCATCCATCCTTTCTTTATCTTCCACTTCATCTTCTATTAGGGTCGCGATGGGGTTCCTCATGCCCATCCAGGGGAGAACGTCTCAGGCGCTGGGCAGATACACAGAGGACAGGGCGCCAATCTATCGCTGGGCACACACTCACTCACACACTCTATATGAGGCAATTTGGAGAATTCAACTGACCTTAATCCATGTTTTTGGACTGTGGGAGAAAACCGGAGAACCCGGAGGAAACCCACGCGGACACGGGGAGAAGATGGTAAATCCGCCTAGATTGGGATTCGAACTTTGAATTCCACTGTGCAGCCCTACTGTAATTCATTTATTATCTCCCGCTTATCCTCTATTAGGGTCACGGGGGGGTTCCCCATGCCCATCCAGGGGAGAACGTTTCGGGCGCTGGGCAGATACACCCAGGACAGGGCGCCAATCTATCGCTGGGCACACACTCACTCACAAAAACACACTCTATAGGGGGCAATTTGGAGAACTCAATTGACTTGATCCATGATTTTGGACTGTGGGAGACACGGGGAGAACATGGAAACTCCACCCAGATGGGGATTCGAACCGGGAATCCCTAGTGCTGAGAGGAGAACGTGCTAAACCACTAAGCCACAGTGCCGCCCTACTGTAATACATAAAGAATTAAATAGCAATTTAAAACAATTTAAGGGTGTGGTAGCTCAGTGGTTAGGGTGTTCGATTCATCCATTCATTATCTTCCACTTCATCCTCTACTAGGGTTGTGGGGAAGGAACGGGGTTCCCCATGCCCATCCAGGGGAGAAAATTTCGGGCACCGGGCAGATAGGACAGAGGTCACACACTAAAGAAGGGCAAATTAAATTGAATACATGTTTTTGAACCTGCGCTCACTGGCCACTTTATTAGTCCCACCTCCACACACTCCTTACACATCTACATTATGGCTGCACCTGATGGATGTAAAATTACAGGTGGTGGCTCATTTCGTGCTGTGCTGTTTGGATGTGTTTCTAATCCGGTTACAGGAAGCTGCCTGCAGGATTCCGATGGCTGGACATTTTTGTTTGGTGGAATAGTTTCGGTGTCAAGGAGGTGATTTAAACTCTGAAATCCCATTATGTCCGATTACAGGATTACAGACAGCAAAACACTGCAGTGCTAAGATATAATTAATGTGGATAGAAGGTTTACTCAATCGAGGGGTCAGTAAGTTGACAGTATCTGATGATAATATGAAGTCTCCTGTAATCCAGAAATCCACCTCCAGCTTCTTAAAGAAGAAACTCAAATGAACCATAGTTAATATTTACCTTTCGTTTTATAACTGTTCACTGACTGAATTCACTTCTTGAAAATGATGTCACTTACTGATAAATAACCAGGTTGAGTCACAGCAGTTATCTAGTAACGCATTACTAAAACAGATTGTATGGAATTTCAATAGAACTGTGACGAAAGACATTTCTCAAGATAAATCTGTTATAACGTGATTGAAATGTGATTTAAAATGTACACAATGACTGCAGATGCTGATATGTGACGACCTATAAACACCAGTGTTACACTGCACTGACAATGTGCAGGGTCTCCTCATTTTGAACAGGTTAGTACCCTATGCTCCAGAAAGGACTGATGTTACTGCAACAAAATGAAAAGTAAACTTTGTTGTAGGTTTCAAAATGTCACCGTTTTGTTGAAGTAAACAAAGTGTGAACAGTGTTCTGATTTTAACCTTTAACTTTAACCTTGGGCGGCACGGTGGCTTAGTGGTTAGCACGTTTGCCTCTCAGCACCAGGGATACCCGGTTCGAATCCCTATCTGGAGTTTCCATGTTCTCCCCGTGTCCTTGTAGAGTGTGTCTGTGTGAGTGAGTGTGTGCCCAGCGATGGATTGGCGCCCTGTCCTGGGTGTATCTGCCCAGCGCCCGAAACGTTCTCCCCTGGATGGGCATGGGGAACCCCACCCGCGACCCTAATAGAGAATAAAGCAGAAGATAATGAATGAATGAAATGAACGAACTTTACCCTTTTTTAAGGTGCATGCAACAAGCCACAAGGTCTACAAAAATTAAAATCCAGTGTTCCTGATGTACAACATTCTTTTGTAATAAACTGTAAATGTAACTTTTTTTAGTTTCTTTTCCTGTTTATGCACACCAGTGAAATGCCCAGTGTGACCATCATTCACATTCATGTGTTTGTTCTAATTAAGGTCTTTAGTTCTAATAAAATGTTCTTTAGAATAAAAAAAATCAAATTACAAAATGTAAACAACTTGGAAAAGCATTGCATTTAATTTGATCTATATACAAAGAATACAAAACATGGCGTGGAGCAGGATCTAGGTTCTCAGATGCAGCTAAAGGAGAGAAAGAACAGGAATGTATGAATTTGAACTCATGCAGCTTGAAGAGTTAATAGTTTTTAACCAATGAAACAAAATAAAAATTATCACTTTTTTTGTACAGTTATATAACAACTGTGACATAAAAGAGGGATGGTACTGCATCGCAAACCTAATTAACTGCTAAATTAATTTCCATAGTGAAATCTAGGTTACATCATTTTATTAAAGCCAGACAATTTAGTCGACAGGTAAAGAACAGGTTAAAGTGCAGGAGTCATGGTGTCACTATTACCCCAGTGTGTGTACCATATCCTAACTGAGCACTTTGTTGGGAACATTAGGAGTACTGAGGGCTTTAAGCTTGTGGTTAAGAGATCAGCCTTGAAACCAGAACGTTGCCAGTTTGATTCCCGGTCCCAAGTGCTATGCCTACCTCAACTGCTCCCCAGGCACCTTTCAGAATTCAATGCCCTTCACAATTTAACACTGGATAGGTTGCAGCATTCCAAGCATACAAGCGTGTAAAATCTGTACTGCATACTGACAAATACAAACCTCCTCATTTGTGAGGAAACTTCTTTGCTGCTGCTTCTTTGCGGCCTTGTTTCAAACCCTGTGAGACACAAAGCCATGGAGCTGAAACACTGAACACAGAAACACTGTACTGATCTGATAGGATTTTCTGTGATTCTTACTAGGTAGTATCCTGTATGGTAACCACTCATGTACCATGAAATCAACATACTGCCCAAAGCCTCGTCATCCTCCTGCATGTCAGGACCCATTGGTGGAAGTGGTGGAGGGATCATCTGAGTCAGAGGAAGAGTTCTCATCAGTACAGCTGTGTTTATTCAGGGATGTGTGAATATACTTAAAGCTTTATTAACCGACATGAACGAGCATATTTATTAAAATCATTTCAAATAATCTTTCAGCATGTCTTTTAAAAGTAGGAAAGCAGTACTACCAAGGTTCTACCCTAAAGTATACTCCCTCAGGAATGGGAGGACATGCAATAAGTGTCCTGGTTTGCACCAACCAGGTATCGAACTATGAATCTCCTGCAATAACTGTGTAGCAGCTCACATTCTGTGTTGTGATTGGCTAGCTATTATATTCCATTTATATATACACATTAGTCCAGAACACATTCTCAAACTATTCATCTAGCAAAAAGGGAATTTTTTTGGAAAAAAATCCAGCTGCAAAAATAAAAGCAGTTATATTAAATCGTCCTACATGATGCTCTGATTTGTTTGTTCTTCCTTTTACTAAGTAGTACATCACAAATATTATTATAAAAGCTGTTTTTAAAGCAGAACTGTTACATAATGTTACATAACATTGCTTTAAGTTTGTAAGAGTGAGTCATAAAAAGATTACAATGACCCTGTAGCCCTGTACCCATGAATAGTTTCTGAATAGTACCCACTCAAACACCCAGATGAACACAAAGGATCTTAGGAGAATAAGCACAGACGTGACGGTGTGTAATTCAGGATATAAAACGCAGTATACCTTTAATACACAGCTGCAAACAGAAGAGTGAAGCCATTTATTAACTCAGTCATTTCCTTTAAAGATAAGATTATAAAGTGTTGAAGTGGCACAGTGGTCTAATGCGCTTGTTTACTACCATACCAGACACATTCGAGTGTTAGCAGTGCCACCAACTGGGGCATTTACAAGCACAACAGTACTTGAATTTGGAAAGTGGATTCTCAGTCATTAAGACATATGAGTCCCCTGCAAATCTACTCCATCTTTTCACAAATCATAAGGCTTCATATATATTCACACACACACACACACACACACATATATATATGGCACGGTGGCTTAGTGGTTAGCATGTTCGCCTCTCAGCGCTAGGGATTCCCGGTTCAAATCCCCATCTGGGTGGAGTTTCCATGTTCTCCCCGTGTCCGCGTGGGTTTCCTCCAGGTTCTCCGGTTTCCTCCCACAGTCCAAAAACATGGATCAAGTCAATTGAATTTTCCAAATTGCCCCATATAGAGTGTGTCTGTGTGAGTGAGTGTGTGCCCAGCGATAGATTGGCACCCTGTCCTGGGTCTATCTGCCCAGCCCACGAAACGTTCTTCCCTGAATGGGCATGAGGAACCCCCCCGCAACCCTAATACAGGATAAAGTGGGAGATAATGATATATATATATATATGTGTGTGTGTGTGTGTGTGTGTGTGTATGTGTATGTATGTATGTATATATAAATAAAAATTATTTAGGGGAATCACATATTAGCTCATGTTTACTTAGACGAATATGAATATGATAAAATTATGCAAGTTAAAACTGTACATTAAATTTACTCTCATGACTCTGTAGAAGTTGGAGATTAAAGTTTCATAGGTATTTCTACCCAACCCATATTAGAGCTGTCTCTTACCGGGGGACCTGGGGGAATCGATGGGGGCCAGCCAGGGAAAGCAGGTCCTGGATCTCCTCTCCTGCTGTTAGACTGGAAAAAACAAACCTATTAACATGTGTGCAAATAAAACAAACTATTTTGCCCTTATTGTAATCCTCCGTCTTAATGAAGGAGTGGAAATAGTATAAATAAATACCGCCTCAATTCAATAGCATTGATTTGGAAACAATACTAAACACTGCCATCTAGTGGTTATTTATTTAAAGGCTTCAGCTGCGTCGATTCAACAGTATTTATTTGACAGTAGATAATCAAAAACAGTTAAAAACTATTAAATACGAAGCTAACAAACAGTATTTGTTTAACAGAATAAAAATATTTTAGTACTTAACACTTAATTAAAAAAATGCAGTGTTTAAACAAATTTGAGAAACTTTTTCGCATAATAATCCAGAACATAATTTGAAATCAGAAACTGTTTGATGGGTTTTGAGGTCAAAGGTCAAACTTTTACACCTCCCATTTGCCCAACTATGTCTTTAAGGACCTTGCCTTGTGCACAGTTGTACTGGGGCCCTCCCTAAACTTGTTACATCACAGGATCAGGACGAGATCCTTAAACAGTCCATAAAGTCATCAGCTCGACGTTGAAAACCGATAAAATTCTATTAAATGATGTCAAAGTGGCATGGTGGCTTAGTGGTTAGCATGTTCTCCTCTCAGCACTAGGGATTCCCGGTTCGAATCCCCATCTGGGTGGAGTTTCCATGTTCTCACGAATGCATAAGAACCAAATTCAACAATTAGGAGGCGTCTTTCATACTTTTGTTTATGTAGAAGTTCTTTCGTTTACCATTCTAAAGTGAGGGCCAGGAGGAGGTGGTGGAGGAGGAAGAGGAAAACCAGGACCCCACATGGGAAATCCACCTGGAGTTTTGCCTTTAGCTTTGTGCTTCTGCTGATGAGACTGCTGTGGGGTTGAAGATCGATCGCTCTCTTCGGTGGAAGTCTCTGCTTCTTTGCCCTGCAATGAGTGTAACTCAGCTTTTCACACTGAATCAATACATTCTCAAATGAAAAGAAACAGATCACCTACATCGGTTAACTGGTTCGCTTCCCCATCCACCTCCTGAATATGGGTGAGCAGATCGCTTAAATTCTGCTCCTCTTCATTTCCATAATCAGTATAACAAACCACACAGGTGCCCTTCTCCCTGTCGACTGAGGAAATGGTAGCAGCATACAGGTTTCCATCCTCAGACCAATATGCACAACATGCATCTCCAACGTTCCACTACAGGAGACAAACAGGACCATCACAAACAATGCAAACTGCATGGAACCTATAAACACATACTCACCAAGCACACCGAGAGAAATCACGCTGCATTTTCATTTAACAATAAATTAAAGCTCTTTGTACATCAATCATTTCCAATGTTATGCCATCTGTATGTTCTGCACATACGGCAGCACTTACTATAAAGTACTTTAATTTGCAGTGACTTTAACATCATTTATCATTCATTCATTCATTCATTATCTTCCTCTTTATCCTCTATTAGGGTCGCGGGGGGGGGGGGGGGTTCCCCATGCCCATTCAGGGGAGAAAGTCTCGGGCTCTGGGCAGATACACCCAGGACAGGGTGCCAATCTATCGCTGGGCACACAAATACTCTCTATATGGGGCAATTTGGAGAACTCAATTGACTTGATCCATGTTTTTGGACTGTGGGAGGAAACCGGAGAACCCGGAGGAAACCCACACGGACACGGGGAGAACATAGAAACTCCACCCAGATGGGGATTCGAACCGGGAATCTCTAGTGCTAAGAGGAGAACATGCTAACCACTAAGCCACCGTGCCACGTTGACATCATTTGATTGAATTTTATCGGTTTTCAACGTCGAGCTGATGACTTTACGGACTGTTTACGGATCTCGTCCTGATCTTGTGATGAAACAATGTGGTGTTTTAATGTAGTACACATCAAATATTCATTACATTTAGGTAGACACAGTATTTAAAGCTTTTAAAGCAACACTCTTCCACAAAACTAGGATATTTTTTGTATCACTCAGTCTCACCTCGTGATCAGGTGATGCATTACACCTCTTTCTGCTCTTATTCTTCTTGTTGTTCTTTCGTTTATTACCAGGTTTGTCGTTGTTAGATGAATCCATCTTCACCTCATTATCTTCTTCACCTTTCAGGGCATTCTGCAGGAGGACCACACAAAGACACTTTAGTGCAGCTTGTATTAATAACATTAAGGCATGTAAAAAGGTAAAAGTGTTCACTTTAAATGATGCAACAGCTTTATCATAGGCTTTAATCAAAGCAGTGTCGTCCCAAATGTCCGAATCTTCACTCTGTAAAGACAAAAGCACATATCTCTCTTAATGTCTGTACAAGCATCTACAAGAAAGGTAAAGCATAAATGAAGAGATGATGTATGCCATCACAAATGCTGGTTTTTTGTATATATTGTTGGTCTGGTTGGTCTACTTTTCCTCAAAAAACTTAAAATGTGAACGCATTGGTCCACTTTAAATGACTTTGGGTTCAGAAAGTATCCTGGTGTGGCATGAACACGCACAACTGAGATTTCTTTTTACTTCTATCTTGTATAAAGATTTTGGAAAACAAATTACAGATTGTTCTGGGGCAGTAGGATGGCACAGTGATGCCTCTCAGTGCTGGGGAACCATGTTCAAGTCCCGATCTGGGTGGAGTTTCCATGTCCTCCTGGTCAGTATGCGCTTTCTCCGGTTTTCTCCCACAGTCCAAAAACATGGTTTCAAGGTCAATTTAAGTCTCCAAATTGCCTCATTTCTTGTCTGTGACATGAAAATCCAGCAATGGTTTGGCGTTCTTGGCACGGTGGCTTAGTGGTTGGCATGTTCTTCCCTCAGAGCTAGGGATTCCCGGTTCGGATCCCAATCTGGGTGGAGTTTCCATGTTCTCCCCGTGTCCGCGTGGGTTTCCTCCGGGTTCGCCGGTTTCCTCCCACAGTCCAAAAACATGGATCAAGGTCAATTGAGTTCTCCAAATTGCCCCATATAGAGTGTGTATGTGTGCGGGAGTGTGTGTCCTGTGATAGATTGGCGCCCTGGGTGTATCTGCCCAGCGCCCGAAACGTTCTCCCCTGGATGGGTATGGGACGACCCTAATAAAGGATAAAGCAGAAGATAATGGATGGAATAGAGTTCTGTTCTTGGTGTATCAGCCCAGCACCCAAAATGTTCTCCCCTGGATGAGGATGAAAATCCATGAGCGTAAGTAAGTTTATGTGTGTGACAGTGTATCTGGGTTTATGAGCACTGAGCCACACACACACACGTATACACACACGTATGTATGTATGTATGTATGTATATATACATACATACATACATACACACACACACATACATATACACACCTCATACACACACATATATATATATACACACACACACACTCACACATATATACACACACACATACATATACACACACACACACATACATACATTTACACACACACACACACACACACACACACTGCGGAACGCAACCCAGGCTACATCAACTAGCCGCCGAACTACAAATGAAATGTAAATTTATTTATGACTCTACAATTAACAGACGGCGTAATTAATAATTAATAATCGCTTACGTTGCCGGTTCCCCGACAAAACACGACTTCTCCAGTTCCATTAGCCATGAAAACACACCGAGCTCGCGGCTAACGAGCAACCGACTCTCAGAACCGACTCCCTCAGAACGTGCGCCGCTCGGCGCGATGCTGATGACGTCTCACAGCCGCGACTCTTCAGGAGGAGCTGCTTAGCAACGGACGCTTGTTTTTTTCTGAGGGAGAACTGAGGACCGAGGGGAGAACATGTTAAATACCGCGCTAAGCTCGTTCGGTGCTCGGGTCGTGATGGTTTCATCCAGCGATGAGAAGCATCCTCCCGACAACATGGCTGACGGGTGAGGGGGCTGAGGACAGCGCGGCGTCTGCTTTTGACATCTGAAGCTTTAAACAGCGTTTCTTTAACGTTTCAGAGACACGGAGACGTTCTGGATGTCCACAGGGATGTTCCCTCAAGAGTTCATCATCCGATTTCCAGATGACATGAAAATATCGCTGATTTCGATCCACAGCTATAACCGTGAGGACTGTTCACACACAGACCATAGTGCAATGACGTCATTAATTATCAAGCAATTATCAAGTTTTATCAAATACGACTTACACAGAAGGGCGGCACGGTGATTCAGTGGTTGGTATGTTCTCCTCTCAGCGCTAGGGATTCCCGGTTCGAATCCCAATCTGGGTGGAGTTTTCATGTTCTCCACGTGTCCGCGTGGGTTTCCTCCTACAGTCCAAAAACATGGATCAAGTCAATTGAGTTCTCCAAATTGCCCCATATAAAGTGTGTCTGTGTGAGTGAGTGTGTGCCCAGCGACGGATTGGCGCCCTGTCCTGGGTCTATCTGCCCAGCGCCCGAAACGTTCTCCCCTGGATGGGAATAGGGAACCCCCTGCGACCCTAATAGAGGATAAAGCGGAAGATAATGGATGGATGGACTCACATAGAAGGATGGCATGGTGGCTTAGTGGTTAGCATGTTCTCCTCTCAGCACTAGGGATTCCCGGTTCGAATCCCCATCTGGGTGGAGTTTCCATGTTCGCCCCGTGTCCGTGTGGGCTCCGGGTTCTCCAGTTTCCTCTCACAGTCCAAAAACATGGATTAAGTCAATTGAGTTCTCCAAATTGCCCCATACAGAGTGTGTTTGTGAGTGACCCCCCCCCCCCGCGACCCTAATAGAGGATAAAGTGGAAGATAATGAATGAATGGACTCACACAGATCCAGACTCAATGATCAGAACACAAGATCAGCCATTAAACTGCCTCCATTGAAACAATGAAGGTCCAGAGTGGTAAATTCAGTGAACCTAGGATTTAAGCCCACAACCTTCAGATACAAAGCCCAACACGCCAACCACTGAGTCACTACATCCTGATTAATTAACTGATTTACAAACTGATAATTAGTGTATAATATACTCTAAATAATATAATTATTATTATTATAATTAGTGTATAATATAACCTCTAAAGCAGAAAACTCAAAAACAAGAATTGATTTAAATTCATTCACTGGACTTAAACTATGTAAATATCAATAACTGTAATTACTTATATTAAAAAATCATTCGACAGGGAGTTTATAGAGGTATTTTTTTGGTACTGTATTCCGTTTACTGCATTGTTTTAATAAAAACTGTTGATAACAAAAGCTGACAAAAAATACATTAAAACCTCAAATGCCTGTGTTTTCATTCATAGTGTAATTAGTGTTGCCTGTAAAACACTTGCCTGTAAATCAGCAGTTATCAATTATCAGTCCCTTTATACAGCAGAGCCTAATTTCAATGTCATCATCTTTTTCTTTTAACAGTAAAATGCTTAAGAATTGAAAGAAGCACCCATGAAGCTGAGAAATTTGAAGTCATCGCTGAGAAAGGTTTGTAGTATCTTTATACAATTTCAGCTTCTGTACAGCAATTAGTCCTCTTTAAACTGTGTTATTTTAGATTTATTGACCACATTCTTTCCTTTTCCGTTTATTAGAATTCGAACCTTCAGAGGGAGTCCTTCAGACAAATGAGATCTCTGTGAGTTTCAACTGTTCTGCATAACAACCCTGAGCTGCTAGTTTCCCTCTACTAAACAGGATTTCTAATACAGTCTGTATTGTCTGCAGGTCGATGGTTCAAGTGCAACCCTCCTGCGTTTCCTCATCCTCTCTGGATACGATCATTTCGTTTCTATACACAAAGTGGGATTACAGGCTTAAAACCAGCAAGTCATTTAGTAAAACTAGCTTTAAAAATGGGAATAATGAACAATTTTAATAATGTACAGTTAAAATCATCTTGTTTTATATTTAATAAATATATAAGAAACTTTAATTGCATGATTTTTTGGGCTTATTGTTGGACATCAAACGGTTACAACTCAGGACGACAGTTAAATGAATACGGTCTAAATACAGACCAGCCTTTAATCATGGTGTTGTAGTAATTGCAAAAGGTATTCACACAACCTACAAATACTTTTTAAATCTTCCTAAATAGACATTTATTTTGTATCAGATCAACCTTAAAAAAACTTTATCATTCATAGTGATCTGAAAAATTATTTGTTAATAAATTGAGGCCAAGAATTTCATCAGTATAAACCACTGTACCACTTTAATACGTCCATTAACTGTACCGGGGAAATTTTGCTACATTTCTACAAGTAGTGCAGCTTTACATTCTAAAGACACCAAAGTGGGTCTTCTGTGTGGGAGCGTTGAGAGCGGCACTCAGACTGAGGCCCAGGACGAGGCGCGTGTCAGCAGGGTCGATGATTCCATCGTCCCAAAGTCTGTTTGAAAGCAAAATTCGAGACATGGAAATTAAACAAAATGCCTCAATAAGAATAATCCATATAAAATAATACATTTTATGGGATTTAAGGCTGTTAAGAGGCATCACTGGTGATTTCCTTCAGTACTTAACAGCTGGATATGTCATCTTCATCACTGTGTTACAAGTTACCTGGAACTGGAGTAATAGGGGCTTCCTTCCTCCTCAAACCGTCGGATAATGGGCTCCTTCATAGCTGCTTCCTGCTCTGCTGTAAACTAAAGAGCCAGATGCCGTCAGTATAACACTGTTTCTTAAACACAGTAAGAAAAATATTTACATACACTTAAATGGGTTGAGCTCCATGGTTCTGCACTTACTGTGCATATAAATCAGCTTCATTTACTGAACACATGCACTTTAAATTATAGAGTTAAGTCTATCTGCTCCTTTGTTTACTTTGTCACCAAAGTTTAGGTACTAGTTGGATGGTGGATCATTCTTAGTGTTGACTGTTATGACCAGATCTGCAGGAGATTTTAAACACTGTCTTTGTTTTAAAATACAGAGAGGGAGACATGAAGCTGACCTCTTTGCCTTCACGGGCCTTTTGATCTTTAGTGATGGTCGCCAGCACATTCGCTGCCTGCTCCCCTCCCATCACAGAGATGCGCGAGTTAGGCCACAAGTACAGGAATCGGGGACTAAAGATGGAAAAGAATTAAAGATATATATGATAAGTAGTAAGGATTAATCCATCCATTATCTTCCACTTTATCCTCTATTAGGGTCGCGGGGGGGTTCCCCATGCCCATCCAGGGGAGAACGTTTCGGGCGCTGGGCAGATACACACAGGACAGGGCGCCAATCTATCACTGGGCAAACCCTCACTCACACATACACACTCTATATGGGGAAATTTGGAGAATTCAGTTGACTTGATCCATGATTTTGGACTGTGGGAGGAAACCAGAGAACCCGGAGGAAACCCACGCGGACACAGGGAGAACATGGAAACTCCAACCAGATGGGGATTTGAACCGGGATTCCCTAGTGCTGAGAGGCAAACGTGCTAAACACTAAGCCATCGTGCCGCCTAGTAAGGATTAATACATTACTAAATCAGTTCTTTAATTAGGCAAATTAACTTTGATAATTACTGAGTTGATGGCTAATGATGAGTTAAAAGTCACTCACCTGTATGCTCTTCCACACATGCCATAGTTTCCAGCCCCATACGAGCCTCCGATGATTACAGTGATCTTAGGCACATTGGCACAGGCTACCGCGGTCACCATCTTGGCTCCATCCTTTGCAATGCCACCTGCTTCATAGTCCCTACCAACCATAAAGCCTAAAACAGATACACCCAATGTGTTGACAGCACAGAGTCTGTACAAAGCAGTATTAATGCTAAACACTAAACATTTAAGGAGGCCTGTCCCTGTGCCCATTGGGTGACAAATTTGTTCCCTGTCCATCACAAGGCAGACAAACTGTCAGACATTTAGACGCACATTCAAACATGTGGCAATTTAAGCTCTCCAATTAATTTTCTGACATTTTTGGATTGTAGGGAAAATAACAGAGCTCCAAATAAAACAGAGAACATACAAACTTCACACAAAAAGGACACTATGCCAAACATGAGGATCGAATTCATTGTCACCCCTAAAATACAAACTCAGCAAGGGCAATGCAGAAGCAAGTTAACAGAACTTTTTTCTCCAGATGTTACAAAATGTACCGGGGGGGGAGGGGAGTTTTTTTTTATTTGATGCTACTTTGTACATATTATTGAACTTTTTGACTCCCTTTTTGTGTCTATATTAAATAAAAACCATACATGCAGTGTACAAGGTCCAAGACACAAAAATAATAATAATTAAAAAAAACATACCTGTGATGTTTTGAAGGAAAATTAATGGAATGTTCCTCTGACAGCAAAGTTCAATGAAATGAGTTCCCTGAAATATAAATCATCAGTAAACAGAACTGTAATGAAGTCTGTTTTTATATTAAACAATTTCTAAAAGTTTATATAAAATTCCTATAAAAATAGCTAAAAATGAGAACACTTCTCAACCAATTAAATCATTAGTTGGAGACAACTTACTTTTTTAGCTGATTCTGAGAACAGAACTCCATTGTTGCCAATAATTCCTACTGGATAACCAAAGATCCGTGCAAAGCCTGGAGATATGTGACAACAATAATGATGAAAAACAAAAAGAGGGGGAAAAAAATCTGGTAATGGAAGACAAAAATGTGTTAAATGTGTTCACACAGAGGTGTGTTTATATCAGGCACCTGTTACCAGCGTGTCTCCATAGAAGGCCTTAAATTCATCAAATTTACTGCCATCAACAACCCGAGCAATCACCTGCAAATTAAATAAAAAATTAAATCCATCATGACAATAAGAGCACCGAACAGTTTATTCCAGCTCTGTTCAACTGAATTTGCTTTTGACAACAAACAGTTTTAAATGCATCATGTTCATAAAAGGGGAAAAAAGTAAAGACAACATTAAGAAACAGAACCTCCTTCACGTCAAAGTTTCTCTTCAAGTTATCTCCCACGATACCATAAAGCTCATCTGCTGGAAACAAAGGAGCCTCTGGTGGTTCTACAGTCACCTGAAATCATAACGCAATGGCAACATTAAAGCGTATCACAAGTCATCTATAGAGACTCACTGCTTAGAAATGTCCCTACATCTAATTTCTTCTGGTAGTTGAGAGAGCGAACTGCTTTCCTCGCCAGATGCAGAGCATGATCATCATCCAAGGCATAGTGATCAGTAACACCAGACTTCCTGATAAAATGGAGATTAAAATGAAGGTGTGGAGAGAAACCAAGACAGATAGAGATGATTAAAATATCTTATATTAACAAATTATTATATATCCAACAAATGTTTGACTTCTGCAATCACATTACATTCTTAAAGTTACTATTAACATCCAGACACTTGTGATTTCAGAGAACTACTACACGAAGATCAATCACAGAGTCAACAGGTATATACCACATTCTTCAGCGGTCACCACAGGCAGGAATGATGAGGATGGAATTTCACAGCAATTTTACCACAATCTTAACCAACATCCTGACAGCATGACATTAAGATGGGCTCACACATCCTGCTGAGAAAATAAGGTGCACTAATTCGCTGGAAGTAAAACTGCTTGTCATCTCAAATCACAGGAATGGCTGGTCAAATAAACGTACACGGTTTGTCGTGAAACACTGAACCTGTGACTGTCTACATAAAGGAACGGTCCCCTGGAGAACAGTCCACATCAGAAACTAAACCATTAACAAATTTCAGTTGCTACTTCAAACTTAACTGAAAATCAAGTGTGCTTTTGCCGTTTTTTTACGTTTCTGACAGCCACATGGTACCATCATTCATTCATTCATTATCTTCGGCTTTATCCTCTATTAGGGTCACGGTGGGGTTCCCCATGCCCATCCAGGGGAGAACGTTTCGGGCTCTGGGCAGACACACCCAGGACAGGGCGCCAATCTATCGCTGAGCACACATTCACACACATAAACACACTCTGTATGGAGCAATTTGGTGAACTCAATTGACTTGATCCATGTTTTTGGACTGTGGGAGGAAACCGGAGAACCCGGAGGAAACCCACAAGGACATGGGGAGAACATGTAAACTCCACCCAGATGGGGATTCGAACCAGGAATCCCTAGTGCTGAGAGGAGAACGTGCTAACCACTAAGCCACCGTGCTGCCTTCGTACCATCATTATTTATTATTTATATTTAGTTTTAGTCTCCTTCGCTAAAACAATAATAACATAAATCCAACCTGCAATGAAGATCTGCACCTCCAAGCTCCTCAGCAGACACCTCCTCTCCGGTCGCAGCTTTCACCTGAATACATGAAACAAATAGATTGTGAAAAAATATCCAAATCTTTTCTTCTTTCAGCTGTTCCTTAATGGTATCCCACAACAAATCTATATTAAAAATGGTGTCCTATTTTTAAAATCCTCCTCAACAACCCGCATGCCCTCCCTCACCGCATTGACAAACCCCCCTTTCAGCCTTATTTACCATCCTCAGCATCCTCCTGCCAATAATAATCTCATTCTCCTTTAAACATTTAGATTAAAATTAAAGCCATTAAGCCATTTGTGCTCATCACTGCAGCATAGCGCCTCCTATATCACTTCGAGAGAATGTTTTAAAACACTGCTATTTTTTTTAACATACCAGAGGAGGTCCACCCAGAAAAATGGTCCCCTGTTTGCGCACAATGATACTCTCATCAGCCATGGCAGGAACATAAGCACCTCCCGCTGTACAGGATCCCATTACTACAGCAATCTAAAAGAAAGGAACTTAATCATACACTTGTGCTATGTGGTTCTTAATAAACACCATCCTAACCACCAACAAACACTAGCTAACTAACAGATATGATGTGTTTTCAACCCTTTAACAAAACAATAATTTGCCCGGCTCATTAATAAACCTTCACCAGCATCCTACATAAAAGCAAACAACAGTTTCATCAGTGTTACCTGTGCGATTCCCTGTGAGGACAAACGAGCCTGGTTGTAGAAGATTCGCCCGAAGTGATCCCGATCAGGAAACACATCGGCCTGCCTGGGCAGGTTGGCTCCCCCAGAGTCCACTGGAGGGAAACATGAGCAGTGTTGACATTGTGATCATCAATTATATTAATGAATAACACTAATCTATTTGCCTACAGAGCTTCACACACAGAATAATGTGTTCCCCACATTTAACCCATCTGTGCAGTGAAACACACACACACAGTGAGTGAAGTGAGCATACGTGCCCGGAGCCTTGGGCAGCCCTGTATATGGCAACCAGGGAGCAATTGGGGTTGAGTGCCTTGCCCAAGGACACTTCAGCCTTGGTGAGACTGGGGATCAAACCGGGGACCTTTAGGTCGCAAGGCTGGTTACTTAACCACAAACCTACTACTGCCTCTATATACTGTGTTTTTGTGAGCACTATTCATAAGTGATCATATATTGGCCAGATTTACATATTCTCCATTCAGGATTAAGGATAATACAGCATGCACAAAGTTTACACAAACACTTTTCTTTACAATTGAAAATGACTGTTTCTGAGGATTTCTGCAGGAGATTAATGTTAAAAGTAAAAAAAAAAAACTGTCCTGCAATCAAAACAATTTCCTTCGATTTTAAAATCTGAGACATTAACAGTTTTTATGGTAATAAAAATGCTAGAGTAGGTTTAAAACTCTGCAGTCATCAATAAAACACCAACGATTAGAGGATGTGTCCCAATACTTTTGTCCATATCATATACATTCACCACACAATTTATTAGTAGCACCTATACAAGCACGTTTTTAAACCAGACGTGAGCCAATACTTTTACACTAGTAATACATTTAGAAAGTTTAACATTTGTAATGAATTATTTAGTGAGGAATCACTGAATCGTAGGACAAATAAATAAATTACATTAAATTTGTTATAAAGCAACTCACCCAAGTAAATGCATGGCAAGTGGTTTTGCTGTGCGACCTCCTGCGCTCGAAGGTGTTTTTTCACTGTAACTGGATAATAAGTGCCTCCTTTGACAGTGGCATCATTTGCAACTATGATACACTCCACTCTGTGAGGGACAGACCAACAGGACATCCATCAGACTTAGGCTTAACTTATGACTCAATCAACATTCAAATAAAAATAATTAAAAACAATGGGGGCGGCACGGTGGCTTAGTGGTCAGCACGTTCGTCTCTCAGCGCTAGGGATTCCCGGTTCGAATCCCAATCTGGGTGGAGTTTCCATGTTCTCCCCGTGTCCGTGTGGGTTTACTCCGGGTTCTCCGGTTTCCTCCCACGGTCCAAAAACATGGATCAAGTCAATTGAATACTCAAAATTGCCCCATTTAGAGTGTGTCTGTGTGAGTGAGTGTGTGCCCAGCGATGGATTGGCGCCCTGTCCTGGGCCCAGCGCCCGAGATGTTCTCCCCTGGATGGGCATAGGGAACCCCACCGCGACCCTAATAGAGGATAAAGCGGAAGATAATGAATGAATAAAAACAATGGCTGAAAGCAACAACGGGTCAAATTTGTTTAAAAATGTCGACTATTAATACATATTTATATCTTACTGAGAAGCGTGAGAGCCTGGATTTCAGATGTCAAATGCTTTGTATGTAATGTAAGGACGTTTAAATACTTACCCCGATACTCTGCCTATGCCAGTGATGATGCCCCCAGCAGGTACATCCTCACTGCCGTACAACTCATAGGCAGCAAACTGAGAAAGTTCCAGAAATGGAGAGCTGCAAATACAAAATCGATATATTACAAAATACAAAACCGTATTTAATAAACTAATACAGCTATTTTTACAAACTGCACACTTGCATTCAGATGCATTCAACAATGAAACTCATGATTTAAAAAAAAATTACCATCAAGCTTGAGGAACCACATTTAGCAACATGCCTTAATTTAATTCTTCCCTCTATTACGTTATTAATCTCTTTTATTGTTCTGGAGGACGTATAGCCCATTATTTTGTACAATATTTATACAGTTCACTAAGGTTTAAGGGCATTCATTTTATACACGGCTCTCTTAAGGTCCTGTCAGAGCATTTGTGTTGAGGTCTGAACTATTGTAAATAGATGCATTATAACTGACTTCAGAATGCCTCTGGTACACAGAAGTTTATGGCTGTTTTAATAAACATTTCTGCACATTTAACACTCTGCATTACAGCCAGACATCGTTTTCTCGCGGTGTGTGAAGTTGTCCCATAGTGAGACATGAGATACATTCACAAGCCTTACAGCCATGTACAAGTTGATGGTGGGTGTTTTCAGGATTACCCCGGGTCCAGCAATCGGTCAATGCGCTCTCGAGGCAGCAGCTTTCCTCGGGATGTGTGTAGTGTCCTTGCTCTTTCTCCACCACCTGTGGAAATGTGAAATAGTAAAGTTATTGTGTAAACACTCAGCTCACCGCCAACTAAGGTCAATATCTTAAAAGCATGGTCTTTTTAACATGAGATTTGAATCTATTCTGTGATGTTTACTTTTACTCACCTAATTTAATCTTTTCTGCTCTGTCTTTCAGCTCCTTGACCAAGGCTTGCATGCGTTCATAGTTTTCCTATAGTAAAATATTTCATATAAACTTTTAAAGTATAAGGATAACGTTACTATATAGATATAGAAATGTTACAATGAATGTGACTGTTAAATAAAACGAATTATCATGCAAATAAAAATAAAACGTAAGTTGAGAATAAGAACACCGGCTAAATCCCAAAAACACCTTCTTCTCCCTTATTGGCCTGCTTCAGGTACTTTGACGTAACGACTTTCGCACCCTATCTAGTGTCCTACAGGACTACACGTCGAGCTAAATGATATCGAGCCGCCGCCGTCCAAGGACGTTGCTGTCACTGGGGCGCTGAACAGGCGGACCCGCGGCTTCTCTTCAGGCCTACCTGATACACCGCAGACTGCGCGTCGGGGGCAGAGCCGAGCGTCGCCACCTTGTCCGCATGATAAAGCCTTGAGAGCGCGTTGCGACTGCGAGCGAAGGCCGCCGCCGGTTTGAACATCTGTAATAACATCTTAATCTATAAAACAAGCGCACAGTGTTTTAACTCAGCATTATCACCTCTGGTTTATACAGTGGCAACTGAAACCCCGCCTATCCGCCTTGCAACCAATCCAAAACCTGGAAACAAAACCCGCCCACGACAAACGTATGATTGACAGTGTTTGAGACCATTCATTCATTCATTATCTCCCGCTTATCCTCTATTAGGGTCGCGGTGGGGTTCCCCATGCCCATCCAGGGGAGAACGTCTCGGGCGCTGGGCAGATAGACCCAGGACAAGGCGCCAATCCATCGCTGGGCACACACTCACTCACACAGACACACTCTAAATGGGGCAATTTTGAGAATTCAATTAACTTGATCCATGTTTTTGGACTGTGGGAGGAAACCGGAGAACCCGGAGGAAACCCACGCAGACACGGGGAGAACATGGAAACTCCACCCAGATGGGGATTCGAACCGGGAATCCCTAGCGCTGAGAGGCGAATGTGCTAACCACTAAGAGACCAAGAGCCTGTTTTGAGACCAATATTCTAATTTCTATGCCAGTGTTCAAATTGCATGATTTAAAACTGTATATTCATTCATCCATCCATTATCTTCCGCTTTTATCCGAAATCAGGGTCGCGGGGGGTGGGGTTCCCCATGCCCATCCAGGGGAGAATGTTTCGGGCTCTGGGCAGATACACCCAGGACAGGAAGCCAATCCATCGCTGGGCACACACTCACTCACACTGACACACTCTATATGGGGCAATTTGGAGAACTCAATTGACTTGATCCATGTTTTTGGACTGTGGGAGGAAACCGGAGAACCCGGAGGAAACCCACACGGACACGGGGAGAACATGGAAACTCCACCCAGATGGGGATTCAAACCGAGAATGAGAGGAGAACATGCCAACCATTAAGGCACTGTGTCGCCTAAAACTGTATATTTTAATCATAATATATTTTATAACACACAGTTGAAAAAAAGATATTTATTGTACAATTGTGTATGTGATTAGAAAAGAAACTACATTACCAAGAATTGCCCCATACAACTACTAAATGTTGTTTATTTCAGACCAACTAACTGGTTAATGAATGAAGCAGCGGTGGCGGGGGGGGGGGGTATTAATCAGATGGTTGTGGGTTCATATCCCAGGTCCACTGCTGTTACAATTGTGGGTCCTTGCAAGTTCTTTCTTCTTTCTAACGCTCTTTACTTTAGGGATGCTATAAGATGTGTTCTGACCCAAACCAGCAACAACTTTGGATCAAAACATCTACTAAATGATCAAATGTAAATAAGATGTGATTAGAGGCTGCTCATTGCTCATTATATTAAATCATGTCAGATTACATTTACATTACATTAATTCTTTTAGCAGGGCGGCACGGTGGCATAGTGGTTAGCATGTTCGCCTCTCACCACTAGGGATTCCCAGTTCGAATCCCCATCTGGGTGGAGTTTCCATGTTCTCCCCGTTTCCGCGTGGGTTTCCTCCGGGTTCTCCGGTTTCCTCCCACAGTCCATGGATCAAGTTAATTGAGTTCTCCAAATTGCCCGATATAGAGTGTGTTTGTGTGAGTGAGTGTGTGCCCAGCGATGGATTGGCGCCCTGTCCTGTGTGTATCTGCCCAGCGCCCGAGACGTTCTTCCCTGGATGGGCATGGGGAACCACTCCGCGACCCTAATAGAGGATAAAGTGGGTGATAATGAATGAATTAATAATTCTTTTAGCAGACGCTTTTATTCAAAGCGACAGTGTTGGTACAGCGCCCCCTGGTTAAGGGTCTTGCTCAAGAACCCACATTGGTAATTTTAGTGGAACTGGGAATTGAACCCACAACCTTCAGATTGACAATACCCCACCACTGAAATAATATTTATATTAAACACAATATTTGAATGGATTCTCTGGGTAAAAAAAAAAGTATATATAGGGATATTAATGATGTATATTAAGTGTTAAAAATTCAATGCCTTATGGTGGCAAAGCGGTTAGCACAACCATCTCAACTGAAGTAGGTCCCAGATCGATTTCCAGAGTGGGGCAGTACAGGCCCTCTCTTCGTCTGGCTGCTGTAGATCTAAAATTTATGTTCCTGCTAATATGAAAGCTATTTATGGTTGAAGTAGCTGTTAAAAATCTGTACTGCAATGTAATAAAAACATGTCAGGTCTGGATTTGTAATGTAACATCCCCACAATCCATTTGGAAAAGAAACGGTGAGTTGAATTATTTTTACCAAACACGATAAATGTGGTAAAGATACTGTATTATAAGGCATTTAAAATAACACAAGCGAAATAGTGCACTTTTATTCATAAATAATAAATAACACAGGATATTACAACCCAGATATATAATAAATGAAATGCACTGCAGCAAGAACTCTCTCCAACAACTGCATTAAAAAAAAAACTATAATATGCAAATAACACTGACATTTTTCAATTGATTTCCATTCAAACAGAGCAATGCTCCAAAATTTCATTGTCCTGCAGCCTCAAATATTAAAGGTAAACAATAGCACTCAAAAGGAAATAAACACTTTGGAATCAAGGTAGCATAGCAGCATAATGAAAATCAGCAGAACTCTGGACTTCTCATTCTGTATCATCCACTTCAGTAAAAACATCACCAAGGAAATACTGAGACACTTGAGAAGGGTCATTATCCAGGTCCTCACTGGTTGTGGGGGATCCAGTGGGTTTCGTTTTACGAGGAGTTTGCTTCAGCTACATGTGAGAAAAAAAAGAAGACAGCAAATAAACTGAAAGTTTGCAGTAGATTTACAAGACAAACCTTTAAACATTTGATTCTGTGTCTATAAATAGTTTAAAAATTCCCTAAATCAATTAAGCACTCAAAACTGCAACGTGCCTCACTCTAATAATAATGCAACGTTCAGTGTTGTGTACTGACATTCTGCACATTTTAATCTTTGTATAGACCCCTGTCTCTGTCGGTTTGTTCAATAAATCCCTCAGTGTAAACATTGCCTTTGTCCTGTCAGGAAGGCTTTCTCTCACATATAGTATAAAATGTCCTGATAATTACCCGTAAAGGAGTCAAAAGTTGGGATGTAAAAAATGAAATCCTGGCAGGAGAGGAGGTAGATGTTGGGTCTAAACAGGATCCTGTATCTGTAGTGCTTAATCCGACAACCTTTGGAATAGTCATCACCCTAGAGCTCTCGTTGCTTTCCAGTTCTGCATCGACTGATATAATAGATCCATCCTGCAGGTTCGACTCAGCAGGTTTATTAAGGTTTGCCTTTTAAATGTAAAAAAAACAAAACACAAACAAATAAAATAAAAAATATCAGCCATGACCATTTATATATTAATCTGCAAGGCATTCATTCATTCATTCATTATCTTCCGCTTTATCCTCTATTAGGGTCGCAGTGGGGTTCCCCATGCCCATCCAGGGGAGAACGTCTCGGGCGCTGGGCTGGGCACACACTTACTCACACACACACACACACACACACACACTCTATAGGGGACAATTTGGAGAACTCAATTGACTTGATCCATGTTTTTGGACTGTGGGAGGAAACCGGAGAACCCGGAGGAAACCCACGCGGACACGGGGAGAACATGGAAACTCCACCCAGATGGGGATTTGAACCAGGAATTCCCAGTGCTGAGAGGCGAACGTGCTAACCACTAAGCCACCGTGCCGCCCAATCTGCAAGGCACTAAGGTGTAAATGAACCACATCACCAATAACCAATAATAATAATAATAATAATAATAAGTCACTTGGCTTGGCATATATTTGACTAATTATTCCTAGAAAGACTGTTTTCAAGTAAAGCAAAACTGTCAATCAAGTCATCTGCTTACCTCTGGAGGAGTCGTGGGTTGGGATGGTAAAGATGAAACTCTGACTGTAGAGGAGGAATGTATGGAGGAATCTGTAGAGAACCCTTGGTCTTTAGTGCATATTTGGACATGAGGTAGAACATCTTTTGGCATTAGTCTTTGTGATTTGGGAGACGGAGACGAAGTCGGAATTAAATGCCTCTCTTTTTTCTCCAGACAAATATTCATCTGTGATGTGCTGAAATCGTTCTGCTGATGTTGCTCCGTATGGTTTTGCTTTTCCTCTTTCTTCTTGGCTCTCCTGCCATAATGGCGTGTTGGTGGTTTACTTTTTGAGGTGTTGTCTTCATCCTTTTGCTTTTTTTGTAGTTTTGCTTTAGACAGAAGGACTGGAGTCAGATTTTAAACACAGCCTGCGTTAACAAAACTTGTGCATTTTTCTTTAATTACAATTTGTTTAGTTTGTTAATAAGTGTAATGTTGAGACAGCACATGACTGGACACCCCCCTCCCCAATAGAAAGAGTTACAAACAATAGTTACAGGGATCATTTTTAAGTTTGTACCCAAATCAGCATGTCTTTGAAAATCAGAGCACTAAATAAACCCATTCAGGCACAGAGAGGACATGCAGACGCCACGCAGAAGGACCTTTGTTTACCATAAACAGGATTCGAACCCAGGACATTCTTGCTGTGAGGTGCTAACCGCTGCACCACTGTGCCACCAAGAAGGATAAATCTTTAACTTGCTGTAGTGGTAAATTTTATTTCACTAAAGGATTCAAATGCTTTGTTTCCTGTTCTACTTTTTAGCGTAAACTCACGAGATGCAACTTAATGCAAAAAACTTACACCTCCTTCTGGTTGTAGGTTTCTTTTCCTGCAATTCTGATGGTCCTGCAGTTATTTCCTCGGTTTCTGACTTGGTTACCTACAGAAACATTGAACATTTTTAAATTCAGTGGATTTTAAAACAGTTTCTGTTAAACAAATAAAAACCAATCTTCTTTATGTACCTCACTGGATCTGCTTGTTTTCTCAGTATTTTCAGAAATCTTAGTTTTCTTCAAATCAGCTTGTTCTGTTTTTAAACTTGTGTAATTAGAAGGTTAATGAACAGTTAGATACATACATTATCTAATGGGGAAAAAGCTTACAGATATCTCACCATGTCAAAGAATGATCAATTGGATTTTCACTTCCAGCAATAACCGGTGGACTTTCTTTGTGCATTTGGAAAGATTCACTTGGTTCTTGGTTTGCTGCAGTGTAAACTGGTGTCTTCTTTGCCCAAGCGGTTATAGAGCGCTGGTGTGATTGGGAAATGGCTTGAGGGGGGTTTAAATGTCCGTCTTCCTCATTCGAATACAGTTCTGAGGTGCTCGTCTGCTTGCCTTATGTAAGAAACCAATATTAACAAGTTACTTAAATATATATAACTGAAAGACTTAAATGTACTTTATTATCTCTTACCTGTACTTCTGGATGAAGATTTTATTAAAGTTTCTGTCTCATTTGTCGACAGCTCTTCTAAAACTGGTGGCTCTCTTGTTACCTAAACAGTAATTATGAGGAATATTTAATATTAGGTTAACAGGTTAGATTACAAAGAAAATTGTCATGGTTGAGGGGAGGGCTAGTCATTGGATTTATTTTTTGTAGGCTAATTTATTTTATTTTACGTTTATTTAGTTATATAAGTATTTTATTGGTTTAAGTGGACAAAACTTTGTGAGGACAGATATTCTGTGGGGCCTCATCCTCTTTGTGCGGCTGGGCAGCGTTAACAGTGCAGAACACAAGCACTAACAGTAAACACACAGTCTATTTTAACTTGGAAGGCTGAACCATTGGATTGTATATCTGATGGGAATATAGAACCAAGGTAAGAATACTAACAGCTTACCATTGCCATTTTTCTTTAAGTTACACGTTTAAGATTTTAACTTTAAAAAACATAGTGTGTAGAGCATTTTTAAGGTTTGACATCACATGAAATTAAAAGAGTAAATGAAAGCCTGTACCTTTGGGGATGCAGGTTTCTCCTCTTTAGGGTCCTCAGTACTATAAAAAAAATCAAAGGTAACCTTCTACACATACAATAATTAAATAATAAAATGTAAATCGTGCATTATAATGAGTGAAATATTTCTTACCATCTGGATAGTTGAACAGTGCACTGCTTGATACGGTGTTTTTTCTCTAATGTTTCTTTATAAAGCACCATGTTCATGTCTCCCTTTGCTTTCGGATCCGGCTCCATACTGGGAAAACCCGGCTTTGCAGCAGAACAACTATCCTCACCACATTCATCAGAAGAGGAATCATCCTCGGTGCATTTCCACTCTGTCTGTTCCTTGGCTTCAGCTACAGCAATAAGAGAGATAACTGTCTGAAAAGTTTCCACTTCTTAATTTGTGGTCCTGTCATCCAACAGCATGATCCCCATAATGGGTTGCTTATGTCATTACTGTGTGCAGTTTTACATGTTCTCTCCACGTCTGCAGGGGTTTACAGGGAGCTTCAGTTTTTCTCCACAGTCCTGAGATAAGTTTGGATGAATATCCTGCTTTCTCAGACGCGCGAATGTGTTTGTTTTATCAGGACTCTTTTCCCATCTTGCCCTCAACCAGTGGTGGGATAAGATTCAGCACCCCAACCCTAAGTTATGGGCAGCACAGTGGCTCAGTAGTTAGCATCCTCACCTCTCAGTGCTGGGGATTCATGTTGAATCCTGATCTGGGTGGAGTTTCCATGTTCCCCAAGTGTCTGCGTGGGTTTCCTCCAGGTTCTTCAGTTTCCTCCCACAGTTCAAAAACATGGATTCAAGGTGAATTGGCTGCCATATAGTGTGTGTCCGTCATGCCCAGTGATGGACTGGCACCCTGTTCTGGATGTATCTGACCAGCACCCGACACGACTTCCCTGGATGGGCATGAGGCACCCCATGTCACTCATTCCACACCATAAGTGTTGAAATTAAATACAATTATGTACATTATAACATGAATATGTAGTTTTTTTACCTTGATTTCTGCTGTTTGATGAAGGACTTTGTTTCTCTTCAACACAGCATTGAGGAGTATTTACAGTTTCTAACTGTATACAACATTAAAATCACCATGTTTTAGCATCTGGATCTTAATATTAAAGAAGGATACAAAGTAACAAACCAGATTTATCCTTACCGTTGTAGCCTCAGTTTGAAGGTTATCATCTCCATTTGGACTCGACTCTATAGGTGAGTACCAGTTATAGTTCTCCTCAGTCTCCTCTGACACAGCAATGAAAGCATCATGAAACATCACATGAGAAACATTCAAACAATCGGCCTCAGCTTGCTGAAAGTCCACAGGCATCAAGTCAGTACTGAGGTACAGAAGAGAGAAAAGTCACAACATTCCTATTAATTATTTAAAATTGTTTCACATTGATCTTATAGCTTTACTGACTAATGAGCCATCAACACTGACCTGTCCTCACCAGAACAAGATTTGATATCTTCTCTTAATAAAGTATTTTCTGGTAAAATTGTGGTAAATGTTTCACTGTATTCTCTCTTGGGTTTATCGTGTGAATCAGGCTCAAGTGAGGTCTCTTGCTTTTCACAGGGTTCTGGACTAGACCCTTGTTTTGGCGACTTTTCTTTTAGCATGTCTGGAAAGTTCACCAACATGGGCTGCAATTTGTCTTTAGAAATCAGAACATAATATAATTCTGCTGTTATTAAAAAATAAAGTTCAAATTTTATTCAATGAGCTTTTTATAAATGCATTATAATAAATCTTTAAAAAACTAGTCATAAAATATCTGAATGATTCTAAACATAAGTTTAACAGTGTATTTCGGACTTACTTGTGATGAACTACGTATATGTCTAATACTTTGCAGGAGAAAATCTTGTTTAGTAAGCTAGAAATATAAAATACTGACTGACTTTAACTAAATACATAATACCAGATTTTGTTTACCAGACATCACTGACGCCACCTTGTACTGTACCTGGCTCGCTTTCCTCTTTGAGTTCCTCAGTCTTAATTACTAATGGTTCAGAATTTCCCTGTAAACTTTCAACCTGTAAAGAAACAGACTAATCACCACAAGTTCACCACATCACATCACTAATCACGAGTTCATTATTAATGCAAAGCTTAATGTTAATATTGCACACGACAAAACAGTACCATTTAAAAAAATATACCGTTTCAAATTCTTGAGATATTTCTTTTATTTCAGACAGATTACAGGACGTGTCCTCATCTATTCCCCTTGTCAACGTTACTGTCTGATTATGGCTTAAATCAACCTTTATCTTCTCTGGGACACTGAGTTTGTTCTCAGGCAACTCTGTGACTGAAACCCCTTCAGACCTCTCATCAACCTCCAAAGCTTGAGCCACAGGTTCAACTCTAAAATGATAAAAGTTTACATTAAATATGATTTTCTTTCTGCATCAGTGTAAAATTAATGCTATAGTAATAAAAATAAGCTGATTTACTGAGGTTTTAAAGCTTTAAGCACTGCTCCGTCTGAACCCTCTGTGCAATCCGATTTAGAGTGTGTACTTGTGACAAAGTGATCATCCTTCTGTAGACTTGCTGATGCCCCAGCTTGAAGTGCTCCAGGTATCAGTGATGACATGTAAGTCATGGCTTGCTTCATGGTAGCAGACTCTAATTCACCTGTCCACAGTTGAACGTGTGTGTATTAACACAAATGTAACCACATTAAAGACTATTATTCAAATTAAAATACACTTCCAACCAGTCATCTTACTTTGAGGCCTTTCCTCTTTAATGACTGGTGACACTAACACTTGTTTTGACTCAGGAATCTCAGTGTTGGTAACATCAGGAAACTCTTTCTTCTGTGAACATCATTTAAGCAGAAATAAACATTTGAAATGTGTATTTAACATCAATACATTTTCTAGTTTGTGTATTCTATAAAGCAGCAGTATAGAAAAGAAATGTTTAGAAGTGATGACCTTACTGAACATAATGCAGATTTGAGATTGTTAAGATTTGTCACCTGGGATTATTGTTAATATCTCTAATAATTTAAATTTTAATGCAGGCGGAACGGTGGTTTAGTGGTTAGTACGTTCGCCTCTCAGCACTAGGGATTCCCGGTTTGAATCCCCATCTGGGCGGAGTTTCCATGTTCTCCCCGTGTTTGCGTGGGTTTCCTTTGGGTTCTCCGGTTTTCTCTCACAGTCCAAAAACATGGATCAAGTCAATTGAATTCTCCAAATTGCCCCATGTAGAGTGTGTCTGTGTGCGTGTCTGTGCGTGTGAGTGTGTGCCCAGCGATAGATTGACACCCTGCCCTGGGTTTATCCGCCCAGGGCCCGAAACGTTCTCCCCTGGATGGGCATGGGGAACCCCCCCTGCCTCCCGCGACCCTAATATAGGATAAAGCAGAAGATAATAAATGAATGAATTTTAATGCAAATATGTATTACAGATCTCACCAAAGAATTTTCCGCATTTTCTTTGCAATCTCCAGTAACGGCATCTGAGACAGGCAAGTGTGTAATTCTTATATTTTGTACATCTTTCAACTCTCTAGGAAGAAAATTATCGCTGTAAGAACAAGTATAACAAATTAAGATCCAACTGTTTGTGCGCACACACACACACACACACACACACAGTTCATTCTTCATCTCAACTTTCCTGTGTCTGTACATTGCAACCAATTTATTATTATAAAATTTAAAGAAACATTTAACCTTGGAGATTCAGATGTAGATTGTACATCAGAAGACTTGTTGATGTACATTGCGGGGACCTGAGCTTCCAGCTCATTAGACGTTAAACCTGGATAAGCTTCAGAAACCGGAATCTCATACAGGGTCAAGATGAATGTGGGCTCGTCTTCACTGCAGACTGAAGGAAAACCATCGTATTACAATGAAAATATCCACGTAAACCTTAATTAACTTCTAATAAAACTTACCTTCAGATGAGTTAAGGAATTCAGAAGAGACGCATGTATTCTGTAAAACATAATTTATTATTTTTCTCTAAATCAACCTGATAGTAATTCAGCTCAGAATGTTTTTGGTACCTGTATGGTCTCAGTCTGTGCAGTTCGATGTTTTATCATCTCTGTGGGTAAAAAAGATAAACATGAAGCTTCTGATGTCTTTAATTCTGAAGCCGCAGGATTACACGGTGGTTTCCTAAATTAAAAAAAAGGATTTGGTAAAAGTCTTCATAGCTGCATTTAACATTAATTGAACACACAGCTGGGTTGTGTTACGAATTGAGTACATACAAGTTGGTCACAAGCGGCTGTGTACTGGCTGTTCTTAAAACGGCTGCACTGGGGTCATCCTGCGCCACAACCACCGGCGGCGCTGCGCTCCAAACTGGCACTAAAGCAACAAAATAAACTGATTAAGTGTTTAATAAAGACAGCAATTTAAACTCTTCATAAAGTCTACAAATTCCTTTTTAAAATAAAATATACATTTCAATTGTTTTGTTTTTTTTGTAAAATAATTAATAATAAATTATTAAATTAAAGCCAAATATTAAGTACAAATAACTGGTGGTTTCATAATGGTGGGGCAGTCATAGGCTTGTGGTTAAAGAACCAGCCTTGTGACATGAAGGTCCCCGGTTTGATTACTAGTCTCACCAAAAACTATGATTGAAGATCCCAGGCCATATGCAGGGCTACCCCGCCGTTTCGGGCAAGTGTGCTTATTTCACTGCACGATGGGTTAAATGTGGAGGGCAGAATCTTCTGTATGTAAAGCACTGCGTGTTAGCAAAATAGATCTCTTTATATTTCTACATTTGCTTTTCAAATGATAAACACTATACCCCCTGTCTGTAAACTGACCACCTCATGGTTATCAAGTCAAAATTTAACTGATTTTTTTTTTTTTTTCACAGGTGAAGTGATCCACTCCTAAACCAGATGCACCCAACATGAAGTTCATAAAATATAGTAAAAAATTAGACAAAAAAAGAGGAAACCTGATTTTGATTGAATATTATCCTCTACACATGACGGAGAGAACTCAGCTTCTTTAACGGATGTTTTCTTGCTGAAGTCTTCATTGTTATAATTTTGGTTGCCAGCAGAAACCCTGAACTGCTCACACACATCCACTGAAAGCGACATTGAACAGTGGAGTTCACAGGAAATTCACAGTTAAATCACAGCAGATCGTGTGCATTTTTCATGAGCCTTACCGGATTGTTCCATCTTTGGTTCTACATGCCCTCTCATGCTCCTCTTTTGGGAAACAGAAGTTCTTGATGCAAGACTTAAATTGGGTTTGGCTTTTGGGAACCTGCTTCTTCTTTTTGTCATGCTTTCATTTTTTTCAGAAGAAGCTGAAGAAATACTGATCAGACAAAAGAACAGAATATAAAATCTACTTTTTTTTTTTTTTTTTTTACACATTATAGAAGTCATACTTGCACATATACAAACCTTATAGGAACTTTCTCCAACTTTTGGAAGTTCTCACTGATTCTTTGGGACACATTTGGATTTGATAATTGAGGGTCTTCTGTTTCTTTTATTTTGGGGGTTGCCTGGATGAGATCCTCTGCTCGGTCTTTGTCGACAGTCGTCAATGAGAAATCCTTTACTTCAGGAACTACCATCTGCGAGGTTTCCTTTGTTTCTCGTTTGATCTTCATAGACTCCTGTGATTTTGGTGTAAGCTCTGTGGTTAGCTTGACAGACCCCTGAGCGATCCCTTTAGTATCAGGGTAAACCCATTCAGATTCCTGTATTATTTCGGTGACCCTTTCAGTTTCCTGTAATGCAAGTGTCCGTTTGGTCTTCTTAATTTCTTCAATAACTTTTCTAGACTCCTGTAATTCATTCTTCACTTCTACGGTTACATTTCCAGATTCTTGCGATCCTGCATTTACGTCCAAAGTTACCCAGTTGGAATTTGGTGAGCCCTCAGTTTTTAGGGTCAGATTATTAGGCTCCACTGGGCTTTTCTTGTCCTCAGTTATCTCCTCAGATTCCAGGAAACTGTCTTTGAATTCTGGGGTGACCCATGTAGAATCATGTGATCCCTGTTCACTTCTTGGGATTACAAACTCATCTGATCTCACCGTAATTTCTGGATCTATCTTTAAAGAACTTTGTGATTCCTTGTTTCTTTCTGAAGTTGTCCATAGAGAATTTTGTGATCCTTCTTCGGTTTCTGGTATTTTTAAGAGATCCAGGGTTATTTTTAATGACTTCTGTAACCCCTCTGTAATTCTCATGGTTTTAGTTGCAGACTCTTTTTGAATGTTTGATGTTGTCCCAACAGCAACGTTTAACTCTGCTGCACTCTTTGTTATTTCTTGCCCTATTGGTTTGGTTTTCTCAGATCTTTCCTGAAATTTCAGGATTAACCTTGTAGATTGCTCTGATGCTTCCTGAATTTCTGGGATTACCTGAACAGATTTCTCTGAGCTCTCCTCAGTTCCCGAGGCTACTTTTAAAAATTTTGATTCCTTGTCAGTATCTGGGATGTAGTATACAGACTGCTGTAATCCCGTTCTGATTTTTTGGGTTTCCAATACAAATTCCGGTGTTCCTTCCTCAAAATCTGCCACTGAACCTACAGACTCATTTGCCCCTTTCTTGATTTCTAGATATGGTGCCACAGTTTCCTCTTTAACAGTTTCCCATTTACACTCTTGTGAATCTTCTTTGATTTCTTTATTTGTCCATACATTCTCCTTTGAGATCTCTGTGACTTCTGCCCAATCAAACTCCTCTGATCCCATTTTTATGGTTTTAGTTTCCTCCACAGATTCCTGTGAACCCTCCTTCACTTTGGAATCTGCCATGACAAACTCCTGTGATCGCTTTTCGTTTTTTACACCTACAGGCTCCTGCGATCCCTTAAGAAGTCCTAGGGCTTCATCAATATCTTGGGCCAAAACAGAGTAACATGATGTCTTACGGATTTCTTGAGTTGTAAGTTCAAACTCCTGCGACCCCATTTTAATTTTCGGAGTTTCATCAATAAACTCCTGTGACCCCATTTTAATTTTGGGAGTTTCATCTATAAACTCCTGTGATCCCATTTTAATTTTCGGAGTTTCATCAATAAACTCCTGTGACCCCATTTTAATTTTCGGAGTTTCATCAATAAACTCCTGTGACCCCATTTTAATTTTCGGAGTTTCATCAATAAACTCCTGTGACCCCATTTTAATTTTTGGAGTTTCATCTATAAACTCCTGTGACCCCATTTTAATTTTCGGCGTTTCATCTATAAACTCCTGTGATCCTGGTTTGATATTTGGAGTGTCATCTATAAACTCCTGCGACCCCATTTTGATATTTGGAGTTTCATCAATAAACTCCTGTGATCCCGTCTTAATTTCTGAGCCTGGCTTTAGCTTTTCTGGTTTTGGATATTCTAATACAGATTCCTGTGACCACGCCTTTATTTTGTGGGTTTCCCATACAAACTCCTCTGAATCTGAATGAATATTTTGAGATTTGTCCACAAACTCCTTTGGCTCTTTCTTTAATTCTGGGATGTCCTCTGCAGACTGGTGTGATGCCTCTTTGGATTCTGGATATTTCCATACAGATTCTAGTGACCCCTCCTTTATTTCTGTGCACGTCCATACATACTCTTGTGATCCTGATTTAAATTTTTGTGTTTCCTCTACAAGTTCCTGTGACACCTCATTCATTGCTGAGGTTGCCCCCACAGATAGCTGTAATCCAGAATTGGTTTTTGGAATTTTGTCTTCAGACTCCTTTGAGCCTTTTTCTTTTCCTTCATTAATTTCAGCAAATACCTCTACAGAGAGCCCCGTATTGACTTCCCTGGCTGCACATACATCCTCTTGTGACTTTGTATTTTTTTTGCTTGCCTTGACAGACTCATACGATCTACTTTTAATATTTCGGTTTGCCTTTAAAGAGTCCTGTAATTCATCCTTCATTTCTGGACTCATCATTAAAGGCTCTTCAATTTCTTTGGATGTTCCAACAGCCAAACCAGACGACAATTCATTTTTATTTTCAGATGCTGAGATCACAGATAAATCCACAGCATCCACAACAGAGACTGCAAGTGCAGATTCTTGCAAGCTGCCATCAATCCAGGGTGCCAGCATAGATTCTTCAGATTTCTTTATGAGATCCAGAGCAGTATCTTGACCCATGGTAAGGACAGTATCAGAGCCTGTAGAAGGCAATGGTTCTAAGGCTGCAGAAGAAACATTACCTAAATCAAGCAGAGGTGCTGATGCTGCAATGTCTGTGAAGGAAGTCAAATTAATCAGTTTTATAACAAATATGGACCAGATTTTCTTTGCCTGATATAATCTAAACCTAATTAATCTTCTGTAAGCTAAATGAGATAGTCATTTTGTTTTTTAATGTACTGAAATACAGGAACATATTTGAAAATATGGGAAACATATCAAAATTAACAAAAAAAAGTTTACCCTCTAAGGCTGCAGAGATGGATTTTAGGTTTGAAGTCGCAAACTGTACACACAAAACAAGTGTAAGGTTTTTAAACATTGTACACACCATCATACCAAAATAAACATCTGTAATAAATGTTTCAACTTATTCCTAAATTAACATTTTAAATATTTGTACTCCTGTTTAGAAAAACACTTTAGTTATAGACCATCCTACACCCACTATTATACAGCTTTCCTAATACACGGGTTTGTTCATGAGTGAGGGTTCTATAAGGGATTTAATGCAATTTAAATTCTAATATTGGCATAAGGAAAAATTAAAAGCATCTATAAGAGTAACCATACGGGGTAAAAACATTTCGGACACTGGGCAGACACACCCAGGACAGGACACCAATTCATCGTTGGGCACACACTAACACACACACATACAATATAAGGGCAATTTAGAGCAGCCATGTTTTTAAATCCATGTTTTTGGACTGTGGAAGGAAACCGTAGAACCCAGAGAAAACATGTGTCATTCTTAATAAATATCATGTTGTTGTTTTTTTTTATAAAACATAGAATTCTCAAATATTAAATGCATTTTACCATTGAGGAATCTATTAACTCCAGATCCTCATAGCAATTCTCTTCAGAAGAAATTCTTAAAGAACCAATTTCTGTTCCGGCTTCAAGTTCTTCCAAAGCATCATCCTGAGAATGATCAACATCTTCCATCGTGATGGTGCTGCACTGGACCGGAAATGAAAGCTCTGTATTTAATGATAAATCCAGAGGACTCAAGGATGGATCTTCAATATCTTCTCCATTCTGATTATTGAGGATCCTTTCGACTTCTTCACGGGACAACACCACCATCGATCGTCTTTGAAACATTTGACCTTTGGAAAAAAAGAATTGATTTCAGTAACAAGGTACAAATATGGATGAAATACGCAGCTTGAAACATAGTGACGAACTTACTCTCTAAATCATTTAGGCATGAGAAATCAAGGAGGTTCTGAAAAAGAATAATGACCTCCAGGTGAAATGATCTAATCTTGAATTGAATGCTTTATTCTAAGTTTCATTTGTAATTATTTTTTTTTTACCTGCTGGAAAGTGCTGTCAACCTCAGAGTCTTCAGACTCCTGATCGATCATCTGCTGAAGCAGAGATGTTGGGCTCCTCAAAATCTCAGCTGATGTTCCAGAACCAGCAGCATCCTGATCCTCGATTTCTCTACATTCACCTTTCTTTCCAGCATCAGACAGATTACGCTTCACTCTTTCAGCACGCTGCATTCTCACTTTCTGAGGGGATAAACTCTCGTTTTCATTACATATGTTCTGAGTGTCAGATGTCTCCCTGAAATACAATTACAACATGCATATTGGGACATGTCCAAAACAATGCAACAACAATTAATATGTTCATTAATGCAAACCTTTTTCAGAGACCAAAATAAAGAAATATAATCTACACACATAATGCACCCCTTCTGAATAAATTATCAAATCAAATTATCATCAAAATCTGTAATCGTCACATGTCTATTTCAGAGTAAACTACTAAAACAGCTTTTTGTGATACACACCTCGGAGGAGTCCTTTCCAGCACAACCACAGCTTTCTGCTCAAGTCGGGCTGAGGGTCTGTTTTCCAACTGAGATGATAAATTATATAAGACTCCAGTTTCAGTGGGTTAACCAAAGAAAAGAAATCACCACCACTTATTACACTGATCTCAAATACGTACAGTACAGTCATATGGATCCTCAGTTTGAATTTCTTGTTGATTTCCATCTTCAGCAGTAACTGTTGGTTTGATGCTTTTCTTGCACTTCTTTTTGGGCAAATCACGCAAGGGTTTCTTGAGACTCCTGGCAGGTTTCAGTGGATCTTTCTTACTTTTGTTATCCATTACAGTTATTATTGTGTCTGTTCTATAAAATAATAAAACAAAACATTAAAAAAAAATAAGGATCATAAGAATGTTTAATAGGAAGGGAATTAGGAAAAGACTTTACTCTGCTGCCTCTGGAGGATGGTCCGCTTCCTCTGTGGGTCTATCAGCATCTATATGATCTGTAATAAAACATACTAAAGTGAGAACTGCTGCATCCAACCCTTTAAATTCTTTATTATATATTTGAAAACTTAATAAACTGCTGTCTCATCAGACTAGTGGTTAACAGCATTTATTTCGAGCATAAGCTTTTATTAACTGCATAGAATGTTTATTTTGTTTGTTTTTTAATGCATAAATAAGTGAACTTTGTATATACAAATTGCCAATGATCAGCTTTTTAAAAAATTATAACTTAAATGATAATTATTTGCACACTGTCATTATATGTAATCTTATTTTTTTAATTCTGCCAGAATTTTCTTTATTCTATTCAGTTTACTAGAATGATAGCTGTGATTTCGTTGTGTGGCTTGTAATCTGAAGGTTGTGGGTTTAAACCCAAAGACTGCCAAAGTTGCCAATTTGGGCTTTTGAGCAAGGTCTCCAATACTCATTGTTCTGGGGGACTGTATCATGAATGAACCCGTGTTCAGGCCGCAACCATCAAACGTTGGATAAAAGCATCGGCAAAATGACCAAATGTAAATGTATTTATGCACATAAATAAAAAACAACAAAACTAAGACACCCATGTTAGTTCAGCTAAGCTGTTTTGGATTCCAGCCCCCGTCTTTTCAGTTTCATTCATTCGTTCATTATCTCCCGCTTATCCTCTATTAGGGTCACGGGGGCGTTCCCCATGCCCATCCAGGGGAGAATATTTTGGGCGCTGGGCAGATAGACCCAGGACAGGGTGCCAATCCATCGCTGGGCACACACTCACTCACACAGACACACTCTATAGGGGGCAATTTTGAGAATTCAATTAACTTGATCCATGTTTTTGGACTTTGGGAGGAAACCGGAGAACCCGGAGGAAACCCACGCAGACACGGGGAGAACATGGAAACTCCACTCAGATGGGGATTCGAACCGGGATCCCTAGCGCTGGTGCTAACCACTAAGCCACCGTGCCGCCTTTCAGTTTCAGTACACTAAAATCAATCAAGATCACTTTACTTTGAGACTTTGTTCCACTGCCGTCCTCTGATTTTGCTTCATTTAGATCTTTCTTCTTGGACCGTTTACGTTTCTTGGTGGTGGACACACTATCCTGCTCGGCCACAAAGCCTCTTTCTTCGCTAATGTTAGAATCTCCAGGCTCTTGACCTGCAAATATAATTACATAAAACAAAGAAAACGAGACTCTTTCTGCAGTCCTCGGATTAAAACCAAGCAGGCATGTCGAGCACTCGTCTGAATAAGCGTTTCAAAAATCTAAGCTGTTCTCCAATATCAAAAGTTAATTATCTAGCACATGCTAAATGTCAGCAAAATGTTAGGATTAGAAAACCTTTAATTTCAGCAAATGTCAACCGAGTCAAACGTGAAGTGAAACCTTTCAGGGATTTCCTGCGCCGTTTTCTCTTGTTGGCGCCGTCGGTGGCCTCGTCCGGCTGCTGTTCCGCGCCTGCTTTAGAGCGCCGGCGTTTCTTTTTTTTGGTTAATGCACTTGTTTCAATTTCAACCTCCTCATCAACATTCTCGGTGTTATCTTCATCTTCACTGAGAGATTCTAAAATAAATTTAAAAAAATCAGCTAAATTTCACACACATTCTCTATTTAATGTTTAACAAACCAAACAATTTATGAGTTCAGAACCAGAATACTTCATTAATCCCCGGGGGGAAACTGCAGTTTTTACAGATGCTCCATTAGTCGTGTTTATATATACAAAACTGGAAATTAAAAGCGCAGTAAAATTCAAATAAAAGAACTAAAACTACGCAATAAAGTACAAGTAGCACAGTAAAAGTAAGTTAAGTAAAGTGGTACGTGTACAGTATGAATATCGGTTAATTTAAAAAATATATAAAAATTGAAAATATAGTGCTCTGTGTGGAAAATGGCAGAATAATACAATATTGCACATTTGAATAATTATCATGATTACTTATTGCACATTTAAGTTGTTTTACTAAGTGAGGAGTTAATTTACAATTAAGGAGCCGAGTTTTTTTATTCATAACACAATCAGTACACTAGGGGGCACTGTGGCATAGTGAGTATGACACTCGCCTCTCAGCTCTGGGGATCCAAGTTCGAATCCCAGTCTGGGTGAAGTTTCCATGTTCTTCCCGTATCCGCGTGGGCCTCCACCCAATCCTCCAGTTTCCTCCCACAGTCCAAAAACATGGATTCGAGGTAAATTGCCAACTCCGAAGTGTTTCTGTGTAAGTGTGTGTGTGTGTGTGCCCAGCAATAGATTGGCACCCTGTCCTGGGTGTATCTGCCTCTAGATGGGCATGAGAAACCCCCGCGACTCCAGTATAGGATTAAATGGCTGTCACCTTTTATGGTTTTCTTGCTACGTTTACTTTTTCTGCTCTTTTCTTCCTGGTCTGTGTCCCTGATACAGTGTTTGCGTTTACGCTTCTTTTTAGCAGAGGCACTTTTAACCATTTTGTTCATATTAGTGAGATCATTTTCTTTTTCTGCATCAGCAAAGCCACTGTTCTCCAGGTCTTCATCACTAACATCACCACTCAGCCAGTCCTCTTCAAATGCTTCAGAGGTTTTAGCTAAAAAAAAAAAAAAAAACAGAAAACCACTAAGGACAAGAAAAAAGAAAATCATGTTATGATTAAACTGTAACAGAAACCAACCATACAGTACCAATCAAAACTTTGGACACACCCCCTTCTCACGCCATTGTCCATTTCCTCCACTTACCATATAGATGGACTTTGTAGTTTTACAATTGCAGAATGTAGTCCATCTGTATTATTTGTTTTTGTTAGTCCCCTGTTCTCTATTGGTCAGGAGCATCACAGAACAGGTATCATTTGGGTGGTGGATTGTTTATTGTCAGTTTTGCAGTGACACTGATGTGGTGAGGGGGGTTTAATGCAGCAGTGCTGCTGTAGATTCATTTAAATACCTCAATGACACAGATGGGATAATAATAATACATCAACCAAATAATCCCTGCTCGGTGGTACTATTGGGGTCCTAACCATAAGAACAGAGTAAAGAGGACGTAGACAGTGTGTAATGTCTGTGATTTCATATATATGATGATATGATATATATATGATTCCATGTTTTCTATTAAGAGTCAAATCAGCGATCTCTAAATTACAAACATATTCTTGAACATACAAATTCTTCCAGTCAATCATTATAACGCAGTAATATTACCGAAGTGTGAGTCTAACCTTTGGCCTTTCTTCTTTTTTTGGGTTTGGTCATCACCAGTTTTACAGATTTGCCCTTCTGTTTATCTTTAGTCATAATCTTCTTAAGCAAATAAGAAAAGAATTCCTTGTCATAGGGTCGGCTGTCATCTAAAAACACAAAACAATCAAGTGCCATCATATTGCTCTCCTGATGGATGGTGTGTACATTAAAAAAAAAATCCAATAAACGTTTTTAATCACATTTGTAAGGTCTACACCACACAACCCAACTACACTTCTCCCATCCGTTTTCTAAACAGATCTATATTTCTACTTTTTTTATCTTGTATATTTATGCATATTTATATGTATTCTTTAGTGCTGTTTTCCTTCACCTTGTGCAATATGGAAAAGCTACTGGTTGCCCTGAATTACCCTTTGGGTGGGAACAGGCGAACAATCAAGAAAGAAAGAAGGAAGGAACTCACTCATGGCTTTGTCGATTCTCCACCCATTTAATTTATTCTCCTTACTAAATTTGTTCTAAAAAGGTAAATAAAAGTAGTTACATGTACATGTGTTATATAATACAGTTTGCAATAAGCAAAATAAATATAGATTATTTTATTATTCATATTGTTAAGCCATTTAATCAGCCACAAACATCAAAAAGTTAATTCTGACTAAGGCCCATCGCTGCATCACCAAAAGGATTGACATGATCTGCATTTTCAGATATCTTTTTCATGTACTTTATAGTTGATAGTATGTTAATTTAAAGGGTATCAAACTTTTTAGTCACCATGCAGAAAATACCTTAATTGCAATCCGACTCCGGTGAGGTAAAAGCTGACCAATCATAGAGAAATCTGTCCCCACCATGCTAATAGCCAGGAAGAACATATCAGTTTCTAACATAAAAAAAAAATGTAGAGCTTTTAAAACAGCATACAAGTCTCTTATTTAAAATGTAAATATAATGATATGAATCATAACATAAAATCTGACCAAGAGAAGATTCCAGAAATATGTTCTGTTGTTACCTCTGACAGACCAGCTCTTAACAAATTTCCTCTTACTGAACGTGGAGTACGTTGTGGTAGAGCCGCGCTCAAATAGAGCCGTGGAGTTCTCCACAATTGTGGTGTTTCCTGCCCTCTGAACTCGCACCGTCAAACTTAATTATTTAGGAATAGTGTCAGTAGGCTCGAGTTCAGTCTGCTAATAAAGAAAAATTAAATGATGGGACTTGTGTTGCCCAAATAAAGCTACCTCTCTTCGTCCAAAATGATTGAGCCATCTTCAGCTACTCTGACTTTTGGTACCAGCATCTCATCTTCCTCAGATTCTCCCGCTTCTTCATCATCCTCTTTCTCTTGTGTTTTTACAGGAATTCTTAATAAATGTAAAAATACATCATTACTTTGAATTAAATTTAAACATCAATGGAATCACATTAATATTCACAGATTTAGCATTTAATTTATGTGATCAGAAGAATCACCATTTCTCACATAAAAACATTATTATAGGCCATTGAGTCAATAAGAGTAAACCTCACAATGCTGATGAAGAAACCTAGTAAATTTAGATATATAGTTTTAACAGTGGGGGGCGTACATTTCACACCTCGACCTTCATTAATGCTCTATCTGAAGTATAAATGCAGTATAAAGAGCCAATGCATCAAAGATAGATAACTCACGCAACTAGAGAATTTTTTTAAAAATCACCAACAATAACCTTAAAAATTTAAATTGCAATATTATTTATTTGCTAAAACGCCCTTAAAATCTGAGCTGCTAAACTTCTCAGTGATATAAATGTGATTGAATTAGATCTACTCATATTTTTTAAGAAATCTGATTGAAAAGATCTGCATTTAAATATTTAATAATTCCGGCTTTGGTTGTGATCATACTCACTTGGGCGATGGAGGAACAACTGTCTCTTCCAGATTTTCTTCTATAGATGTAAAAGATCTGCAATGTTAAATATTAAATATGATTTTTGTGATTAAATAGCGCATATATAAAAAAGACATGTGTTATATTGTCTACCTGAGAGGGCTGGTATTTGGAAAGTAATAGAGAAGATCTCTCATGGTCATTTTACTGTGGTCCAGAGATGTGTATTCTTTATGCAGGACTCCTTTCTTCTCCCTCTGGTGAATAAAGGACAAAATATAGATTACTGCCCAAACCTTACCATCCAAACCTGCACATCTTTAAAAAAAATAAATAAAAATTCAATAACGCACTAATTAAACATGCAAGACGGCACTGACTCAGAGATTCAAACAGCATTTAATATTTTACCTCTTTTTAAAGCAAGGCAAGTTTATTTATAGAGCACCTTTCATACAGAAGCTATTCAAAGTGCTTTACTTGTATTCATTATCTTCCGCTTTATCCTCTATTAGGTTCGTGGTGGGGTTCCCCATGCCCATCCAGGGGAGAACATTTCGGGCGCTGGGCAGATACACCCAGGACAGGGTGCCAACCTATCGCTGGGCACACACTCACACACACACTCTACATGGGGCAATTTGGAGAATTCAATTGAATTGATCCATGTTTTTGGACTGTGAGAGGAACTCGGAGGAAACCCACATGGACACGGAGAAAACAAGCAAACTCCACCCAGATGGAGATTCGAACCGGGAATCCCTAGCGCTGAGAGGAAAATGTGCTAACCACTAAGTCACCATGCCGCCCCAGTGCTTTTCTTTATAGTTAAAAATTATAATTAATTAATATAATTAAAATAGTGCAATAAAAGAAAAGAAAAATATGAGTAAAACATAGAAATGAGTGCAATACAAGAAAAATACATAAAAAGAGTAAAATAAAAGATGAACAGCAGAAAATCAACAATAAAAATAATGTAACCTAAGCTTTAAGCCTGTTTAAACAGTAAATAACTCATCTCTGATCAATACTGTCTTTAAGGAGTTTTAAAAAAAGCTCTGTGGTAAGTGAAGCCAATAAAAAAAAAAATAAAACTCACCTTAATATCCTTCCTTCGTTCAAGTTTCATCAGTTCTTTTAGTTTCAGAGCTCTTAGTACCCTCTCGTTGTCTGAGGATTTCCCACCCTTCTTAGGTGAACCTGATTTATTAAATTCTGTGAGTGTTACAGAGTCAGCTGGGGTGTCAAACACCGAAATAGAATCAAGACCTTTATCGGCTCCTGGCTCTAGTAAACACTGCTGAGAAACTTGGCCAGGGTTCGGAGATGGCGGTGAGCTCTCCGCTGATTTCTTGCCACAGACTGAAAGCTTCTGAAGGCCAGATGTGGAGGGAACACATGGGGAACATGGTGCAGGTACAGGAGGTTTTAAATGTTCTGTAGTGATGTTGAACTCTGGTATGCATTCAGACTGATTACCAAATAATACTGAACCAGAAGCTGAATCTGGAATCTCCTCACAGGGCAGAGATGCTGGTGTTGACACTACTGCCCTTTTGGATGTTCGAGGTGTAGAAGTGACTATGGGCCGTAGTTTTGGGGCAGCTGACACCCTCATCCTTCTCTGTGGAGCTACAGCTGTAGCGGTGCACTTGCCACTAGTGGGTGCTCCATCATTTCTACATTGAATACAAAGTAAACAAAGCCTGAACAGAGAATCCTGTGGTGAGTGATTCAGCAAGCTTCTCCATGTTTTTCTCATTAACCAGCCACAGGAATGATCAACTCCGAGTCAAAAGAAACAATCCAGTACTTTAACACATTCTTCATCTGATACATGTTTAACATACAGTATGTATGACCACCTTGTTTGAAACTTAGTAATACATTATAATTTAACTTTGAGCTTTTAAAGTTTAATAC